>JAQQAE010018077.1:0-11289 GCA_029823295.1 Pseudamia nigra
TAGTAATTATTCGTATGGCTCTTTTTTGAAGAAGAAAAATAGGGTTTGTTGTTGTCTTATATGTGTTGCCCCATACCGCCACACAGTACGGTAACTCATATACGGCAGTATAAAAGAACAATACAAGACAAACAACAATGACTGATTTATGGTATATTTGATTCTATAAAGAACTGCAATTGATTTAGCTATTTTTACATTTTTATATTTGGATGTTGGATTATTTCCAACATCCAAATATCCAATTCCAATATTTTGTTCTTTTTGTTAATTTATTCAGCTTTTGGTCAATTTGTAGCTTATTGTGATCATTTTTGTTCATTTTGATGAAGTTTTTGTTTGTTTTGTTGTGCAATTCTATTCAAAAGTTATACATGCGTTTCTTCACAGAGAAAAGACATTTAAAATCAATAGTACAAAGCTCAATCTTTCATTCTTTAACTTGGTTAAAATGATTTCTAATTGTCTTTAAAAAATATTACATTTATTGGTCTGACACCCTGTCTAATCTACACTCTCTGTTTTTACGGGTGACCGTTTTTCCCACGTTCCCCGTGAGCCCTGAACGCACTAGTTTAGGTGTCCTAGCATCTGCCTGAGTAGAAATCTGCAACTGTCAGCAGCGGCACCGTTGATGCCCTTCGATGCTGGGCTTCCTCACGTGCCCAGTCCCAGTGAGTCAGAGACGTGTCCGCTAGTGGTCGTAATTTAATACAGCTTTAGGATTTGTTTCCTCTGTTGTCCGAGTTCCGTTCCTCACAGCCGGTGTACCTGCGGACATGGAGTGTCGTGTGTTATCCGTTCAGAGTCATGTTGTCAGGGGATACGTGGGGAACAAGTCGGCAACATTTCCTCTGCAGGTAAACGACTGCGACGCTAAATGTGTAGTTTGTGCTGCTGGAGAAAAGGATAAAACAGCCTTTAATAGTTAAGGAAAGAAACGAGATGAAGTGTGATCTGCTGGTTTGTGAAATGAGTCTTTAGTTGATACACGAGGAGTCTTTGCTCAGAAGAAACACATCAAACACATGCAATGTTGATACTTTTCAATAACATACCTTGGTGTTATGCACCCTCCCATGCAGGGAATTGTTTCTCTTTACTTCATTATTAATCCAATTTCTGACTATTTCAGTTTCTTTTTAAACACACCACTGAACATTATACACTGTAGTCTAAGTTTAGCCCTCTGAAGGTTGTTTTTGGATGCATTTCCACCATAAAATGTCAAAAAGGCATGCTAGATGCTACAGATTGTCAAAGGAACAAACACTGAAAGCTCACAATAATTCACTATGTTATTTGCAGGTTTTTTTTAAATGGATGAGGTCATTGTTCTGTGTTGTAATGCCTGCTTTATGACTTCTTTCTCAGGTGTTGGGCTTTGAAGTGGACTCTATCAACTCCGTGCAGTTCTCCAACCACACAGGTTTGCTGAGTGACTTAACACTGGCCTTTGGGTTTAAAAGATGTTGTTAAAGACTTGAGTTACACGCTGAGCTGTTAAAACAGACCTTTAGCTTATCCCACAGCTGGTGGTGGTTTGTACTGTAAGACAATGCAGGCTTCATAAGGTCATACACGGGTTCAGTAGGTACATGTTCATTGTGTCATGTAAAAAAAAATACACAGAAATGGGATTCATGTAATGATTTTAGTTTGATACCACTGAGTACACATGCACAAGTTGACCTGTGAGTTAATCAGTGTCTTTGCAGTTTGTCTTGAACTCTGAGTAAAACACAGTCATCATGGTCTTCAGTGGGCTTTGGGAGGGGACAGTGTAAAATGTGATAAGCAACACATCAAAGATGTTTTGCTCTTTTCTAACTGATTAAAATAGTTTTTTCTTAACTTTGACACAGCCTGTTGTAATAATTAGTATGAAGTTGATGGATAGTGTTAGCCAGTTTAAACATAAAATATAATCAAAAACATTTAATCATAGGACTAAATCATTTTACTTGTCTGACACATATTAAGTATGTCAAAGAAGAAAGAACTGCTTATTATGCAACAGAACACCATGAATGTTAGCCTTGTTAGCATGGACATGTTGAATAAAATGTTATGCACGTCTCCCTTGTTACAAAGAGGAGCAGAAAGTGCAAGAAACTCAAAATCAAGTTGGTAAGAGACAGAATCTCTGTAACAGTTATTGCAAACAAATTCAGGCACAAGATGTAACAAAGGGTAAAAATAATTAGTATCAAACATTAAACTGCTTCAGTTTACACTTGCCCAAACACCTGCAGAGATCATTGGATTACAGTCCAAGTTTCACAGGGCAAAGTATGCAAAGAATGTGTTTTCATGACCGGGTCAGGAGACATTTTACCCTGAAACCACCAGAACTGCTAGAACTTTTCTTATTCTGAAAAAGAACGCTGGCTGGTTAGTGTTGACCATTTGGACCTGTGACACATCCGTTTAATGCCGGTATGTGCAAATGTCATTAATCAATACATTCATACATACAGTACTCATTCAATGCATTTCCTTTATTTTCATGACTATTCATTGTAGATTCTCATTGAAGGCATCAAAACTATGAATGAACACACATGGAATCATGTATGTACTTAAAAAAGCGAAATAACTGAAAACATGTCTTATATCCTAGTTTCTTCAAAGTAGCCTATGCTACTTTGCATGTGTTCATGTAAACTATGCATGTGTTCATTGCATAGTTTTGATGCCTTCAGGGAGGATCGACAATGTAAATAGTCAAAATAAAGGAAATGCATTGCATGAGAATGTGTCCAAACTTTTGGCCTGTACTGTACATATCTACTGAACATTTCAAACACAGCTGCACCTCTGCTCTGTTTCTAGCTTCACTGCAGGAGGTGCACTCACTGGCACAGGGTCAGCTTTGGACTTGTGTAAATTCTGCCTGCGCTCCAATGTTTAGAGGAGTTTTTGTGTCCATTCTGTGCCCAATCATTTGCAGGCAGAACAGCACTTTAAAGTTTATGCTGGTTTATTAAGGGTGAAAGTGGGATGGGGATTGGGGGGGCTGGCAGCAGAAACACAGGGATCCCATTCAGTGATTGTAGAGGCCTCATTTGGCACTGGATACAACCTAGGGGGGGACCTCAGCTGACAGAGTGAGGGAGTGAAAGAATGGAAAAACAGTGGTGTTTCACAATGTTCATTTCTATTTCCTGATTTTAGAAGCATAAGTTTTGACCACAAATGCAGACTGTTTCAAAACACCTTGAACTTCAGTTTCAGAATTCAAAAATGTCTTTAAAATTATGCCTTTTGTGTTCTAGGCTATGCCCACTGGAAGGGACAAGTGCTGACAGCAGAGGAGCTGAATGTGCTGTATGAGGGAATCAAGCTTAATAAAGTGAACCACTATGACTACATTCTTACAGGTGAGTCATATCTGTATATCCATACGGAGAACAGCCATTGTTTCTGAACACGGCTCTACACCGTAGAAGGTGACATGTCAGATTCTGTGACAGGTACCTGAAAGAATCGGATTTATGGTAGAAGTGCAGTTTCCCCCAGACTCAACAGAGAAATGTGAACCTGCAAGTCTGACAGTCCTCTTCTTACAATGTAGTCTCTGTAAGTTTCCAGTAGCAGCTGCATGTCTTCCAGTTTTTGGGAGGTGACAGTTGCGTTATGAAAGCAGAGTCAGTGTTGACTCATCACTAATGTCGCTGTCAAGGCCAGGAACTATGCAACAGTGTGTATATTTCCATTATGACACATTGTGAGACCGCATTGACGCAGTACACTAATGTTTAACGGCGCCCAGAATAGCAACTACAATAAAGCATGGAAATCAAAATGTGTTGATTCTGATGTGCAATAACAGCTGTTTATGTTCTCATGCATGCCACGTCCATTTCACATCTGTTGACATAAAAATCAAGCTTGTTTGAGTGATTGGATTATCGGAGGGAGGACTGACAAAGATAAACAGAGGCCAGTGATTCTCTCTGTGATGTTACTAAGGGTACAGCAGAGACACGTCTTTCCTGGAGACAGTGGTTGACATTATTCAGGAGCTTAAGAAGGCCAATCCCAGTCTGGTGTACGGTGAGTTCAAGAACCTATTCGACTTTAACATGAAATAACTTTGACTGTATCCTTTATTATGTAATTTCTGGGCATTAAGCTTGAGGGTTTTTTTTTTTTTTTTTTTTAACAGTATGTGATCCTGTTATGGGAGATCATGGCGCTATGGTAAGCATCACCTTGTGTCTTTGTACATTATTGAATGATTTCTAACATAATATGTTCCTTCATTTGATGATAAATAATGTAAACATTAAAAGTGATGTGTGTAGGATTTATAGGGATCTACGTGCCGAAAAGGAATATGTATAACTATGTTATTACATCATTGTGTGATTGTTAACCCCTCAGTCTATAAAGACTGATGAAGTATTGTCACGGAGGTGGGTGGGCAGGCGGGTGACAGCACCTATCAGGTCAACGCGTTAACTCAAGAACTGGCGCCATAGTTACATCTATGAAAAGTCTCGGAGGCCTTTGAACTTGGGTGAGCTTGACCACAAGGTCAGAAGTCAGATTTTTTTGAAGCGCTTGTCAATGCGATAACTCGAGAAGGAAATCACATAGGCTTTTTGAATTAATACTATACCTAAAACTGATTGTCACATTCTTATGTTATTCATTGACTCTGCTTCTTTATTCAGCCACCTTCAGTGAAACACCAACTTGGTATCAGCCTCCACAATGATAATGTATTATTTGATTTCATATTGTTATTTGCTACCTGCCAAATACCAGAGGCCATAACCACGGTGGAACTTTTCTGCCAGGAGGCTGAGGGGTACCACTACCGGCTGCCAGTATTTTTACTTCAGAATAAACCACATGTCTGCAGGGGCATCTCTGTCCACAAAGTCCACCAGGTTTTGACAGTGGCTTAGAAAAGACAATCCAAACCCTGGCTATGGTAATGGACATTTTTGCAGCCACTGTAGGCTCTTTTAAACCTGTTTGATTGACAGTGTTTGGATGCCACTAAATCCTACAGATTGCAATTTTTAAATTGATGATTGTCCCATTAAAGAACTGGTTTCATTTTAAGGATTTTGCTTTAATTTTTGGAAATGTATTTACAAAATGGTTGGCACAAAATATTACTGTTATAAAGAAATGAATACATGTGCTGCGTCTTTCAGTATGTTCCAGAGAACCTGCTGCCAGTCTACAAGGACAAAGTTGTGCCTTTGGCTGATATCCTCACTCCCAACCAGTTTGAAGCAGAGTAGGTATAATGTACTTATGATTAAACAAACTAACTAGTACGCTCTATATGTGGTAAATCTGTGACTACTGTCTGCATGTTTTCCATAGGCTTTTAACTGGGAGGAAAATCAGGACAGAGCAAGATGCTGTAGAGGTGAGTCTCTACACATTTATCATTCTGCTGTTTTGGGTTTGGTGTGTGAAAACATGGACCACACTGAGGCCTGTTGTATCATACTGTCTCCAGGTGATGGATTTGCTTCATCAAATGGGCCCAGAGACTGTGGTCCTGACCAGTACAGACCTGCCTTCAAAACATGGGGACCAGTTTTTGGTAGCTCTTGGAAGCCAAAAAATTGGTAAAGTACATGACGTGGGGCTATATTAAATGGTAGCCTGATATATGGGGATTACACAACTGCCTTCTTACTTAGATTTACAGCAAAGTAAATTCCCTATGTTCTTGACTTTGTAGTAAACTGCCCATCCAAAAAACTTACATACGGTACTCTAGTATCTGAGTGGAGCTCTTTTAGCTTTGAGTATGGCACGTATTCATTGTAGCATCATTTCCACAAATCTATACAATGTCACAGTTGATCTCTGTCCAGTGTTGCATTAATTTTTCAAGCTTGGTGTACACTGTGATTTTTTTTTTTTTTTAAATTAACGTGTGAACATGAAGGTATAGTACACTGTATGATCTTTTTGGCTACAAACGCAAGCAAATCCAGGGCACACAGTGCATTCTGACATCCACATGCGATTGTACCATAGTTCACTGTGCAAGTGAGATCAGACGTCTGGGAAAAGCACAGAAAACGAACCCTTCTGAAGGATGATTGAGGCTCCAGCCATTTGGCACACAATCTCTGGCCACACACGCCTGCGAATGCTATGGCTGTGCACAGCTGCCGCTCAGGTTTGAAAACGCACAGTGTATGCCGGCCTTCACAGAGATTTATTTATTTTATGTACAGTAACCTTTGTTTAACCAGGAAGTAGAATAAATCTCTCTAGAGCATGTACCAATTGGACAGTCAGACCACAGTGTAAAGTCTTCTCCAGCAGAGCCACTTTGTGACTGTTTGAGCCCCATGAATCCTGATTGTCAACTTGGAATATGTCCATGCCATCAGGGAAGAAAAAAACATTGATGGAGAAATGAAAAGATACTTATTGCATCACTTGGGGTTAAATAACAGCTGAAACAGATTTATCATTGCAGTAGTTATCCAACAGTAAACTAATCTATTTTCTTAGTTAAAGTCATGGGATGACCTTTTTTTGGCTGGGCAGTGTGTAACCACCAACACTACCTTTTTGTTCTCGACACTGTAGTGAAACCAGATGGGACCAACACTAGCCAGAAAATCTGCATGGACATCCCCAAAGTGGATGCTGTGTTTGTGGGGACAGGCGACCTGTTTGCTGCCATGTTGTTAGCGTGGACTCACCATCACCCCAGAGATTTAAAGGTTTGTAACGTGTACAAACTGGTCCATGTTCTGTGACAGGGATGAAACAGTAATAGAACAATAAGAGATTACCATCAGCTGCAGGATCGTGGTCAGTCTGTACCAGTCTGTTGCTTTAGCCAGTCTCGTCTGTTCCAATGGATCTGTCTCGTCGTGAAAATACACGTTGTTCAAACTGGATCTGATTCAAATGACATTTATATTAAACGAATGCCGTCTTTATAGTCTGGTTCAGGGGTCTGCAGCCTGTGGCTCCTGTGGCTTTGTCCAGGGATGGAAGTCACAAATTACGACGGTCTCCGACTCACAAATTAAGGATTTTATTTTCTTTCACTACAATCTAAAAAACATCTCAATAAAATGGTGAAATGTCCAGTGCTGAGGCTACAAGATAAATAATTCATATATGGTGATGTTGCCCCATAATTCAGACTCAGAGGAATTTAACTGATGTAAGTAATTTAGTAGGAATTTATAAAAAAAAAAAATAGAGCGGATAATCCGCAAAATGAATTAAAAAAATAAGTATAAGTATTAGATGAACGAACAAAATAAAAAACAAAATCAAAGTGCATTCAAATGAACAAGATAATAAAAGAAATTGTCAAAAGTTCACAGAAATTGGATAAGAAAGTAAACAAAATGAGCAAAAATGAAAAAGGTTATGAATAAAATAAGCAAAAAATTAACAAAAACAAGCATTTAATTTGCAAAATGAACAAAATAACAACCTGAAACGGACACACAAGTGAATCAAATAATCAAGGCAGTTCCCAAAAAGGACGAAAACCATCAAGAAAATGCTGAGTGAAATGATAAACAAAATAATTAACATAAATTAACAAAACAAAGTAAAAAAATTAACAGAAGAGGCAAATACTTTTGTGGTTCCAGACAACTTTTTTTTTTTTTTTACAACTTTTTTGTCCATCAATGGTAGATTGTAAAGGTTGCTGCTTTTATGTTTTCGAGTCGGTTTATTTGCCGCTGTGTGGTCCTTTTCGCACTGAACTAAAGAACCCTTAAACTCGCCAATAGAGTGATGATGCAGCCTGTGTTGTTGTTTTGCTCTCGTTTTTAGTTAGCCATTTAGGATATAAACAAACCAAATCAACTTGTCGAGGCAGCAGGTTTACTAGATAAACTTGCTGCCCCCGTATGTATGCTGCGGCTCCGAACGGAGCGATGTGAGCGCTTTTGTTGAATAATGAATGAGGTTTTTCTGAGTGAGTGGTGCTTTTATTCCTACAAATATTTCTGCAAATGTGGTGATGTAGGGTTGTCTGAGAAGTGTGTTTGTAACAGTATTGAGGTGGGAGGAGTTGCATTTTCAAACAGGAAGTCGAGTTGGCGAGTTGAGCTTTTGTCATCTACAGTATATTATGGAGGATTTGCATACGTTTGTCTGATCACGGGAATGATTGTGTTTCATTATTGTTTTTGCCCTTTACCTCTGAGCTTCTCCTGCCCCTAATCTATGGAAGCTCACAGGGGACAGAACCTATTGTTTCTCATAACCTGTGGAATAATCTGCCCTTGTACCTTAAACAGGCCCCTTCATTGTCCACTTTAAAAACTCGTCTTCAATCCTGAGCATGAGGCGTTGATTTTACTTGTTTTTATTGCATTCTTTGCTCTTATATTTTCATTTTCTTTATTGCTGATGTACTGCACTTTGTTGCAGTTGTGGTTGTTTTTTAATGTGCTTTACAAATAAAGTCTGGATTGGATAAGTCACACGCATCAAAAACACATTTCACTGTTTAATATGACTTTCAAAGTAATAATTCCATCTTGTGATTTCCACAGGCTGCCTGTGAAAGAACAGTCTCAGTCATGCACCACGTCATTAAGAGGACCTTTAATTATGCCAATGGTAGGGTGTTTGATTATGGATTGTTGTCATGTGATTTTTATTTTTTATTTTTTGTAACATAATGCAATTTGTTACACACTGTTTGCTATCAGCTGCTGTTTACACTTTATTTATGACCTCAATTCTATCACATTAACTGGTAACAAACATTATTACAGTAGTGAGTAGCTTAGCAGTGTGTCAACAATTTGACAGTAGGGTTTTCTGTAGATTACACTTCTTCTAATTACTGCTGTTACAAGCAGTCAGTTTGATTACTATTTTCTTAGGTTTCATGGAAAAACCCACGTCATAAATAGTGGAGTCCGAGCATCTTGTTTTCCTTGTCTCTGTTTCAGAGATGGCTGGTCCTGGGAAGAGGCCCAGCCCTGCACAGCTGGAGCTGAGGATGGTCCAGAGCAAAGCTGACATTGAGAATCCTGCCATTGTAGTGGAAGCCAGAGTTTTACAAACGTCTTCCCACTGAAGGCAGCAACATTTTCCGCGAACATTCACATTGTATTGGTACAAATCAGCTAAATCTGGGCAGTTCGTCAGACACCTAGGATTTTTATGTCAAAGACGGTCCTGTGTCTTTGCCTTACAGAATCTCTGAAGGACTATATTTTCATGAGATGGATCAGCAGAATTTAATGTATGTACAATCTGCACAACAACACAATGGAATCACTGCCATATGTGTCTGTAATACGGCCTGTGTAGACATCATCTACCCATGAGTCAAAACAAAAAGGATATTAGATGGATTAAAATATCCTGTAGGTGTACCTAGACTCTACTTACTATGGTGAGATAATTTCTTGCGGTGAAAAACTCATTTTCAAGCTGAATTGATAAAACAATGCATGACCATGCCTCTACTCGTTTTGACTATGGCAGGAAGGCAGCACTTGTAACACATTACAAGAGGCGTTTTGTTCACAAGGCATTATAAGCACATAAGTATTCTGTGTAATATGCAATCCAAATATAACATCAGTCATCAGAAATATGACAAAATGCAACAGCAAAAAAGTTTTTAGGAAACTGTATAAAACAGCAATGATGTTAGATTCCTAACAAATTTTAAATACAAAATTAAGTCTAACAGAAGGTGCTTATAATGACCTTGTTTTTTCATCCAAGTGTTACCATGTTGTATCAGTAAATGTGATGTGCAATAAGTGCTCAGATGAGTACTGCTAAATTACCATCACATTTTGATTATTTTATGCAAATTATATGTCCAATAGTAATAACATCGCTAGTATTTTTATAACCCCAATCATTGTTTTTTTTTTGTTTCATACAAATTCCAATTTGATAATTACTCAATATAAGTTTGACACTTGTTTTAATCTTTTTTCCCAGAATATTTTTAACCTGTTTTCAACATTATGCAACACTGTCTTGACCTAGCAGATGTGTATCATTTTAGATCCATGTCTTAAACATCTCAAATTGAGGTATTTGCACAAATAATCTTTAATATATTTACTAATGAATTGTTTTATTTTTGACTATTGTCATATCTCAAGGAAAGAATTGGTATGAGAGACCATGCTGTGTAATAGCCTTAACAGTGTTGGGGAGAAAAAACATGGGTTGTGAATGTTTTTGTGTACCAATGTAATAGATGATCTTCATATGTAACAGTAGGAAGTCAAGTGCCAACCTTTGAACTGCTGCTCTAATAGAGAGCAATTTATGAACAGAGATAATAAACAATTAATCTTTTACTGACACTGTTTTTTTGTTCGTTTGTGTTCATCTCTGTGTCATTTTTATTTTAGATTTTATTGAATTTTTACTGATACATTTTGTTCTGCTTTTAAGTAAATCAGGAATAAAGAAACTTAAATATTTACAAGTTTTACATACTATAATAGTAATATGGGCATTTTTATAACTTTAGATTTGGTCTTATTCAGTTGGAAAATGCAGGTTTGTTTTTTGTGGACTGTTTCAGTCAGTCTTTTGGATTGTTTTAATTTTATTCATGTTTTCTTTGGTTTTTGGTCAATTTGTTGATTTTCTTTCTTCATTAGCTTGTTAATTCTTTGTGCATTTTTTTGTTAATTTTGGTGGTTTATTGCCTATTTCATGCATTAAAAATTATCTGAAAAAAGCTGTTAAATACGTTAAGCGTCTCACACTTTTACACAGTGCTTACAAATAAAAACTTGTGCTTCATTTGTGACATGAATGTAGGAGATGAAGGTGTACTTTAGAAGTGGACATGGACGGCTGGAGAAATAAACTTGTACAATTTACCTGAACAGGTGAAAACAATTAAAATGACATAGTCTTTGGTGTTGTTTTACCAAATGCTTACTATATTGTGTGATTAAAGCCAGGTGACAGCTCAGTTTTGCCAACTCTAATCCACAGTATGTATAGCCAGCATTAACCCAAATAACTAGACAAGCCAATATGTCCATCCAACTGCCTGTAAACAAGACACCTGAGGTTATCTGAAGATAGTGAGAACATCCTACACCAGTGACAAACCCCAGGTTGTCTTATAAAACTAATGTTTCAGTCTTAAAAGAGCCATTCCACACCGGGCTCATTGAAGGTTGGGATATCCCTGCTGCACATCTGAATAATTCCATCTCTTCTTCTTCTTTTCCTTTCGGCTGTTCCCTTCAGGGGTCCCCACAGCGAATCATCTGCCTCCATCTCACCCTATCCTCTGCATCTTCTTCTCTCACA
>JAQQAE010018078.1:0-11289 GCA_029823295.1 Pseudamia nigra
ATTTTTATGTATTATTACTTTTGTCAGATTCAAGTTATTTCTGTGACCATTGTGGGTTTTTCTGTCATTTACAGAGGAGTACCAACAATTTTATCTACGTCTGTATGTTTACATTGTAACTAACAAACTCACAATGTTAGTTTTAGTTGAACGAACAAAAATTTGTTCGTTCAACTAAAAAACTCATTGCAACAGACTGCCACATTGTCCTTAAGTTGAAGAGACCAACTAAAAAATTCAAGTTTTGGAAAAGTGTAGCTCTAACTTACATTATTTTGTTCATATAATTAATACTTTTTCTTTTTCTGAATGCATTTCCTTTTGTTGGCTCAACTAATATTCTTTCATTGGCATAGCTCATTTACTTTTGTTATGCCAACAGAAGAAAATACAGTCAGAAAAAGAAAAGTTATTAATTATATGAACAAAATAATGTAAGTTAGAGCAACACTCTTCCAAAACTTGAATTTTTTAGTTGGTCTTTTTAACTTAAGAACAATGTGGCAGTCTGTTGCAATGAGTTTTTTAGTTGAACTAACATAACAATTTTCTTTTTTACAGTGCATATGTGCAATTTGAGCATCTCATTTGTGTTGTATAATACTTTTTAAATTTCTTTATTTGGCAAATGTGTACTATGAAACATGGTGGTGGCTCTGAAAGCATTTAAATATAACTGACATATAAGTGAAAACAAAGATATTTGGTACCTTTATTTTATATGCGGTGCATTATTTTATAGAAAGTAGTCTGTCATGCAGCAGTAGCTGAGATTGTCAGCACAGTAGCTGCTTGTGCTTAATGAACCAAGAAAAAGGTTATTACAAAAGAACTGTGTACATTTTTGAGAGTGCTATGAAGACCATAAAGTGAGTTGGAACATAATAGAAATAAGATTTAACACTAGGTCCTGCTAATGTGTGCAAAAGAGGTTAACTGCAGTGTTTAGTAACAAGCAAACTCTGCTCCTCCCATTAAAGGTAGCGGCCTCTTTTACTGTCTAGGTTTAGTGAATCATCACAGCTTGGCACTGGCTATATAGCAGCAATAAACATAATTTTATGAAGTAGCGTGTAAGCAATAGCAGCGTTTAAAGTGAATTTGTTTTTAGCCCTATGATAAAATAAGAACTAAATTCTAAAAAGAAAACTGCTTTGGACTGTATTTATAAGGGTGAAATGCCAAGTTTAACGGTGTGTTGTGGTTACCATCCTTTCCCGTCTTTTCAAAAATATTTAAGTGCTTTAATTCAACTTAATTCTGTCCACACAAAATGTTATCTTTTTGGCCAAGTTCCATTCTCACCTCCTTGTGATACAGATTCAATAAATTACAGTTAGCAAATTCTTGTTCTCATCTCCCCTTCTTTTTTGTATTTTCTGACATTTTCACTCCCCCTTTTCAAACCGATAATATATCGAAATCTATGAGCCCATAATCCTATTAATAAAGCTCTCTTGTCCGTGTTACATTTATTTTCCTCCTAATCTCCTTCTCTTTTCTTCCATTTTCCTTTACCCTCTCTCTTTCTCACTCTCACTCTCAGGATCTGTCTCGATGTCCTTTGGCTGACCCCCATGAACATTTTCCCCTTGGAAGGCTGAGAGAAATTCAGATTGATACCAAATATAATGCCCGTTGTGAGTTTCACACATAACAAGATGGTTGATGGCATGATCAAGGGGTGGTTGAGGCTGACTGACCATGTGAGCCATCGCTACTGGTAAGTCAAGTATCATTTTACTGTACTGCATGCTGACAAAGTGCTATAACGTGCAAGTGCTAATGAGGTTAAGTGTAAGTGGTTCTGAAATGTTTAAAATTCTTCCAGAGCTACTTGAGATGAAACACGATTAAAATTACTAATAGAACAAAATATCAAATATCAAGAATCACACAGCAAACACAAACAGTACTCAAGTAAAAGTACAGTACAGTCACTTTAAAATTCTAAGGACTCAAGTAGTAGGAAAGATAAGAACTTTGGTAAGAGTAAAAATGAACATAAAAACAGTTCAGGAAGTAAGTAACTTTATCCTGTGGAATTTATTATCTTCTATTACATTTTGTTTCAACAGGTTCTTTATCCTACAAGTAAAAACAATGTAAAGTGCACATTAATGATCATAAGTGCAGTATCAGATCCACAATCAGGAAAATGTAAAAATACAGAGAGAAAAATAACTTGATCACATGCTCAAGATTTGGTTATGAGTATAGATTAGTTGCTTATTTTGTCCATTTTTGATTATGTTGGTCAGTTTTGTTTATTTACTGTAATATTTTATTTATTTTTGCTCATTTTGTTGTTTAAGTTGTTGTCTTTTGTTCAATATTGTTCATTATTTTGTTTTTTCATAAACTTGCTTCATGAATTTGTTCATTGTTGCTCATTTTGCTGCTTACATTGTTCATTTTTCTAGGTTATACTACTCATTTTGGGTAATTTACTTTTTTGCTCACTTTCGTTCTCACTTTGTTCATTCATTCCTTCTGTGTAAGTTTTAATTTACTTGATAATTTTGTTCACATTTATGCTCAATCTGGGGGTTCATTTATTGTTTATTTTGTTGCTTCTTTTTAGTTTCACAGGGTTTACAAAATAGCAGAGTATAATATGACTGTCACCTGCCATTTGGAGATAAACACAGTCTGTGTAAAAATCAGTGTATAACAGTGACTCCTGCTCATACTGAAAAACAAACAAACAAAAAACACTCAAGGACATGTAAAGAATAAATGTGCTTGAATACTACCTACCTTTGGTACAGTATGAATAATTATAAAGGACTGAATGCAAAAACACAGTAAAAAACTGTCTGCATTTCTGTGAATATTCCATTCAAATGTGCAAACTACAGCAATTCATTAAATGTGTACAATAGGGCAGTGATTGTGTACATTGTATAACTACTCACACAATGTTTAGTTTGTTTTAAAAACGTATCAAAATCAGTCAGGTGTTTGTTTTTTTCTCATCAAATGCAATGAATAGTAACAGTCCCTGTGGGTGCATCAACTATCCACATTCGTGTCTGAATTACAACAACACAGAAATGTTTATTTTTCTATTTCAAAGACCCAAGGAATTACATTAATTGAAGGAAACATTCTGAGTTGTTAAACTCTCCAGTGGACCTCAGGTTGCAGATTTGTCAGCAGGCGTGCTGGACAATAAAAGTGAAGCAATGATGGAGTAAGTGAAAAGTTTAATGTGGCTCTCACTTGGCTGCATAATGTGACGTGACCAATGAAACATTTCCCAATGGTTCGCACGGTTTTCTGTCAGCACTGATGTAAAAGCCCTGGAGGCGAGGACCTGGGTCTGCCCTTTTAACTGGTGCCTCACTTTTTCAATTTTGTCCTCGCCACATAAGAAAAAAAAAAGACACAAAGAATAGGGGAGACTATGGAATAAATACTGTATAAAAATGTATCCCTAAGTTGAGTTGTCAAAGTAAATTAGGTTCAATGGGTGAAATGAACAAAAAGTTTGCTAGAAGGACACTTGATGAAAATTCAGTTTCATGGAATTAATGCTGCGTTTGCTATGCATGCTCAAATACATAACTACATGATAGTCAAAGCTACAATAGTTATTGAGTAAAAAGAGCAAAAATATTTTTCACTAAAACTTCAGCAGAGAAAATAACATCGTGACTCCAAGTGTATACAGTAACATCAAGAATATATATGGGTTTACAGGGAATTCAAGAGAAAAAAAATACTTATTTCAATTCATGAGTGGTATGATTTCGTATGGCTCAAATAATCACAATATATGTGCACCAACTTTCAACTTCAACTTTCAATAGATTTACACACCTAACATTGCTCTTGCAGCTGATTTTCGTTATATTCACCAGAAAGGACAGATATGGTCCTTTCATAGCCACCAAGGAGGATTGAAATGCTTTACGTAAAAAATATAATAGGCAATTTACATTTAAATTTCTACTGTCTCTGTTCCAGGTGGATTTAAAAGAGCAAAGGCTTGCTTTTAATGCCTTCATGTGGTCTCCACATCACCTATTCATCTTTTCCTATTTTCCATCACCCCTTTTCAACCCCCTGTGTCTCCTACAAGGGCTTTCATCCTCACCTTTAAGGGTACCCAATCAACTGCTGATTCAGAATCGCCTCTATAGTGACTTCACAGTTGCAACTTGAACCCTAAACAAAGGCCTTTCATTAAAATATCTCCAGCAGAAAGCTCATGGGTTCAAACGACTACATTAGCCTCTCTGCTAACACATGGCAAAGATCAAACCACAGGTACACAACAAAGAGAAGCAGGTGCCTTATTCTACAAACCTGAGGACTCCAGCAAGGAGAGTGTGAAGACATGCAGGGCCTCTGCATTCAGAAGCCAGACTGACTAATATTTTGGGTCAGAACACAATTGAAGATGTTAGGTTAAGTGGGTGGATGAGAACCTGTTCTGAAAAGAGAGTGGGTGGCCAGGTTTGGACTTTGATGTAAACAATTTACAGGCTGACTGCTAATTAAAGTCACACACCTCAGTCAATATCCTTTCAAATTAACACTGAGGTAACTCAGTACATGTTGAAAGGCCAGTGTGTGCAAAGGTAAGGCGGTCAGTGATGTTAAAAAAAAATCTGTCATCCTAGGGATATAACATGAGGAGATGTCAAAGTGTCAAAAATAGTTGTGACAGATGACACAGTAGCTAACTAGATTGTTCAATACTGGATTTTTATTAGAGGGTTCATGCAAGGGTCAAAAGATATGCTTTTACTTTTTAAATGTCACCGGGATCAGTTTCACTATTTAGTGACCTGTTAGATGCACCATACACATAAAAGCACTGCAGACATTTATGTATGATTATTTTATGTTGCATTTTCTAATCTGCTTTAATAACATCAATACAGAGGCAGGCGACAACGGAAATGAAAATGATGAAGGATCAGAAGCTTACTTTAAAACAATAGTTGTCATGTAGCCACAGATTAATTTCTTCCTCTGTGGACCAGAGAAGGCGACAAATAGTGGAGGATGAAAAGCTACAGCTCCATAAAAAAATTCAGCTTTACTGCATATAGAATTATACACCTTATGTGCATCATAAATGGCGGGTAATTCATCCATAGAAGTAATAAACCATGGAATATGGATGGCATATATTCTTCCTAACAATATACTTCAGCTGGGAGGAAGCAAATATGGTAGTGTGATTTACCAAGTGCACCCATAAATTATCGGGGTGTTTAATAAGTTAAACATTGCATGGCATGATGCACTAAAGCTGTAGTGCATTGTGGTTGTCACTTGAAACAGTAACAGTGACAACAGTACAGCATTATGACTGTGTGATGTCCTGTGAACACACTCTGCCAGGAGGAGACACTGTGCACTGTATCATCCCCATTCTTAATAAAAAGCGATGGCGCCTTCTGAGTATAAGGAAAGTTATGGAAAATATCTCTCACCCAAGGACACAGCGCCAGATGTGCTAAGACTTATGGGAGCAATCATAGGTGGCCAAGGCTCTGGTGTGGGCCTTATTAAGTTAGGCTGCAACCCAGCACCTTCAACTTATTAAGCTGTCAAGAGTTGCAATGATTAAAACCAAAGAAAGGTCAGTCACAGACCTTCAGCATTGTGCAGACCCTGATATTTGCTTTTAGGCCCCAGACCTAATGAAGACATTTTACTTGATACATGCAAGGGGGACTAAAAGAAATAGTTCTTTTGTGGCATCTTTTTTCCCAAAGTTCCCCTAGTCAGTCTAGATGGCTTGTAAAAAAGTCTAATACTAGTATTTTCTCTTACCTTACAACTCAACCCTTGCTCTTTTCATTCAGTTTTGCTATCGGTACAGACTCCTTTGAAATTAATTAATCCATGATAAAAAGGTAGATAAATAGGGAGAGATAGAGAGTAAAAGAAGAGGTGAATAAGTGAGAAAATCAGAATTGTGGGTAACTGCATGCTGTTTTGCACTATAGTCTCTCTATTCAGCAGTTTTGCATAATATCAGCATGTGTGGGGATCAAAGAGAGTAGGTTAATGGGAAAGGGGCTAGGGGATAATTACAGGGAGGGGACAGGTCGGGGAGTGGTGGGGCCAGGTGGGGCCAGCACTGCTAATATGCTCCTGTTATGCTGACAGCAGGATTCCAACGTCTGCCGTTGGAGATTAAAAAAAGGAGGAAGAAAAAAAAAAAAGAACAATCCAGAAGAGTTTATTCAGAGCTGTCATTGGCATCCCTCAGACAGTAGGCAATGGCCTGGTGCTCACAGATTTATTCTCTTGTCAAAGATGATGATGCAATCCGGACAGAAGCTGGCACATGCTATGGAAAGGAAGTGGTTGAGATGGTATCCAGTAGAAGAGTAGGGTTCAGAGATTACAACCCCAATGGAGAATAAATCATAATACAGTGAGGTGGGGGGATTTGGGAAGCGGTGTACGATGGGGAAGTGAATCTGTCTTGAATAAGCGCCTCTCAGTCACACCATTTTAATTTTAGTCCGCATGTGGAGATTTGGTATGTCAGCTGTGTTAGTTTCATCTCAGCCATGTCTGGACATCTCCCTCTCGCAGTCTATAAGAGTGGATACACTGGCTGAATCTACCTGCCTTACTACATAGAAGCGAAACCAAGCCAGAGGCCATACTATTAGTGAAGAGGCCTAATTCTGACATGCCTTTGACATCCTGTGAAATCTTTGTCATTAGCAGGATACAGCGATGAGGCTATAAATGATGTAGAGAGGGCAGTAAGGGGAAAAAATATGTGAGAAAATGACGACAGAAAAAAGTGAATCTATTTGAGTTGAAAGCATACCCTTGACATCAGAAAGGAAAAAAGGATAGACATTGAGAGAGATGCTTCTATTTTAAGAGCACACTCAGGACAACCTGTATGTGGCAAATTATAAATGACATGTATGTAAATCTGAGGGGTCAGAGAAAGTTTAGTTTAGCCAATTAATGTGGTGAACATGATGGAGGTGAACTAGGTTAAAGCGTCAGCCATGGTCGGATTCAATGTTGTACTTTGGTACAAGGTACTGTAGAACTACATTATGTAGTCAAAAAGTAATGTTTTTCTACCCAATTGCAACTGCAAACATCTTGAAAATAAACTTGCTTTAGCAGGGAAAAATACTATACAAAGCAATGCAACCTGACAGAAATTATATTCATATAGCCAACTTGCAAGTCATCTAAGCTACGACAATTTGATTATTGAAACATCTGTTAGTTCTTTAATATTCCTTAGAAGGAGGAGGGCGTTTGGGTGGACAGGAGATGTACAATCCTTCAGAGTTACATTTGAAAGGGATATTTGAGGTTCAGAAACAGAGACATAAAATGATGAACAGTAAAGACACAGTTAAACATGAAGTCTTTTATAGTTAATTCTGTATTATTTTCATTTATAATGCACAAATTTTGTATCACATTTTCATGGGCACTTTATAACTTTATTATTAATTCCTATGTATAATTTCAAGGACATTGTAGCAATGTGAGGCTTCTAACAGAGCCACAGGTCTGAGATCAGCCTTTCCTACAGATACCATAACCGTGGCCATAATTACCTCAATGACAGACCTAGCCTCAGACTTGCTCCTGGGACCACCATCCTGATCTATTCCTACCATGACTGCTGGCAAATTCTGTTTTAAACCTGCTCTCCTGTCCGGGCTGTAGGTCCCCCAATGGTTTTAGTCACATGTCATTCAGTCTAAACTCATTATCATATGTCCTCTAAACCTGAGACATCAGTGTGTGATGATTGTCTCAATCGACCAGAAGACTGGAGGCTAAATGAAAGCTGTCTGCATTAGTAAAACCTGTTTCAACCTCTTGTCTCTCTGATGCCCTCCGTGGAATCCATGCCCTAAATAGTGATGTTTTACCTGGGGCCTCTTCCTCCACACTTTCATAACACTGTATTGGTATCCCTATAGGAAACAGAAAGTGTTTAAAATACCTAAGGTGAGGGGGTGATCACTTCACCAACGAGAAAAATAAGTCCACTTTACAACAGACACATTGAATACATTTAAAATGTAGACAATGGGCATACACATATGCACAGACAGAAACTTGTCGACACAGTTTAAAGACCATTCTAACAAAACTGAATGTTTAGCTGTTCTTGCTTGGAGCTTACAGTATGCTGACTGTGCACTGATTCAATTCAAAGATTTCTGGCAGAAAAAAAGACTTATACAGCCTGTAGCTATCCCAACAGGAGCAGTAAGTGAATAACAATGTGCTACTGAGAGCCTCTTTAGCATCATATCTATACTGCTGGTGAGCACTGTGTTTGGTTCTCTGCTCTCCTGTGTTGCAGAAAACTGTTCCTGAAGAAAAAAAAAATCTTATCTGTCTATCTTTGTGATCAGTTACATGCTCATTATGTCGGATCCATCAACATTTTGAAAAGCTTGAACACTCTCTTTTTTCCTTAATAGTTCCCAGGATACCCTCAACTGCAGTTGAAAGCTCCAGTTACCTGAAACAAATTGCCTCAAGAAATCTGAACTGCTGCTAGTCTGCAAACGTAAAGAGAGAGACATACAAGAGCTTCAAAACATTAAAGCACACAATACTCCTGTGTTTTCAGCTTTTTTTGAATTGTCCGCTTAAAAAAAGAAATAAATAAAGAATAAAAAAGAGACCTTGTAGTCTGTGTGTGTATTCACGTAGAGTTTGTGCTTTGGGCAAAACATTGTGTTTCACCACATCCCCCCCACATTCCCGCAGTATAAAAAGAGCTTTGACACAGCGGTAAGATAGAGTTTCACAGTATGTTTGAGTGAATGTAATATGTTAAGATGTTACCAACATGGTTTCCATTACAGTGGAATAACAGATTCACATTTTGTAGAGATAAGCACTGAGGGGGCGTTAGGAGCACAGCCTGCTGTGACATACTGAGTATTTATGTCGACTGATGATGGGGACAAAGACAAAAAATCAACATGGGAAGACAAGGCCTTGTGTATGATATATGAGGCTGCCTGAAATAAAGTATTGACAAGAAAAAGAGGAGCGTTTTAGCACATATACATTAGCACAAAAGAACCTCTGAATGGTATAAATCCCACTCTTGAATCCTGAGGCAACAACAAAACACACAAGCACAAGCAGACCACCCTGTTATGCCATACCAATGTGATATTTTTATCTTCACTGTTTCTCGCTCTTTCTCTTTGCTCCCTCTGTGTGTCTGTGTTTCTCTCTCTGGCCCTTTGGCCTGTGCCATTTGAGGGCTTATCGGAGGCTGTGAAGCCCAGGTTGGGTTTGGCTGCAGACTGCTCCCCACTGGGATAAGAAGATGGAGGGCTTCTGCCAAGACCACCGCTTACATCGACCCAGAAAGCCTGTGCACACATAGATGTCTCAATCAGAGAGGGCAACACACAGGCACGCACACACACATGCACACCTTACAAATGCACAATTTTTAAACAATGACACGTGGTTTATGTGACACATGTTTTTAAAAAGGAACACAATAGTTTATTCAAGACTTGGTGTATTTCTCAGGGAGTGATGTTAAATTAATACATTTTTAACTGTGTCAAATCCTGTCCCATTCTCTAGTATGGCTTTGTGAGTTTTTTTTTAAAGAAACAAAAGTATATTCTAATTTTTTCCAGGAATAAATCTTTTGTGAACATCAAATTCAGTTGGTCATAAAATTGGTCAAATCACATTCTCTAAGGTTGCTTTAAGAGTTTGGCAGCCATAGCGTCTGCTAGATAGAATAATACAGCAGAAAAAAACAGATGAGAACAATAAAATGCAGAGGACGAAAATGTGGTGCAGATTCGAAGTAATAAGAGAATGACTTTTTTGTTGTTGTTTAAGCTCTGTTTTCCCTCTCAATTTAATTTGAAGGTATTTAACATTGGATGAACTATGTGAGAACTGATGGCAGTCTGAACCAAACAGAAACCATTATCTATTCATCACATGTTGATGTAAACACCTTTAATTTCATGACAGTTGGTATTGTCATCATTGCTTCATATTCAGTTCTGTATATATAAGTACTGAGCCAGAATAAGAAAAAAAATGTGTCATTCTCTATATAACAAATTGCGCCATATATTCAGAGAAAACATTCACTCAGTAAATAAATAAAAAAGCATGCAGAGTTCGCTGTAAGTTCAGTGGACAAATTGAAGCACAAAGATCGGGGGATAAAAATGAAGATCCACTTCCTTCTCCTCTTTTTCTGCACTAGTTGTTCCCTCCTTCCACTTCCCCTGAACTTCCGTGCTGCTAGGTACTGCTAAAATGATTAGCTGCCAGCAATCAGCCCCTGGCCAAATCAGCTTTGAACTGGTCAGGATAGACTTATCACATGACGGCCAGTCCCCCGACTGGCCTTGCACTGTGCGTTGGCAGGTGAGACCTACATTACAGCTTGCATAATTCCCCAGATGGGTGCGATGAGTTCACAGGAGCTTTAGCAGGAACCAAATTGTGGGGATTGCTGACATATAATCGTTTTAGAGGGGTGAGAGTGTGTGCATGTATGTGTGTTAAGAGAGAGAGATGGGAGACAGCCTCAATACAAATTGTAGTACTCTTCGAATTCCCACACACACTCACACAACACACAACATGTATTGCATACACACAGGCACTCATAATAACTCACAGCACTCATGACTACTTTTTCAACACATACACATATGCTCACACATACACAGAGGTGAGGAAGACAGAACGAGGTCAAACACAGAGGCAATAAAATCTGTGGTGTCCGACTGTTGATCTCATCCCGGGTTCATCACTTTAAACAGGCTGAAACAGCAGGAGATGGATCTGCTACAGAGCAGAGACCTTCCCAATTAGGATGAGTCATGCACAATGGTAGGGTCTTGTACACACACACACACACACACCCCCACACACACACACACACACACACACTTTGGCCCTCACTCTGGGAGACAGCCTGTCCTATCAGAGGTGAGCATGGCCTGGTACCTCAGAGTGTGATAAAAGGAGGATATCTGAGGAGAGAGAGGGTTAGTTGGAGAATGTTGGGAGATGCTCCACATGCTCCCCCCACCTTCTACCTTTTTCCTTCACCTTTATTTTAGCACGTGGCTGTTTCTGTGGTCTAACACAAGGCTTCGACCGCAGACACCCACTCCCAGTGAGACTGCTGAACTGAGCACCAACCTCACAGTCTGGTCTGATGTGTCAGTAAGTAGAATCACCACTACGAACCTTCCGGCTCTGTGTCTTTTTGCCCCCCACCCCCACCCTCCCGCCCCCTTCGTT
>JAQQAE010018080.1:0-11288 GCA_029823295.1 Pseudamia nigra
CATATTCCAAGATGACAATGCCAGGATTCATCAGGCTCAAATTGTGAAAGAGTGATTCAGGGAACATGAGACATCATTTTCACACATGGATTGGCCTCCACAGAGTCCAGACCTTAACACCATTGAGAATCTTTGGGATGTACTGGAGAAGGCTTTGCGCAGTGGTCAGATTCTACCATCATCAGTGCAAGATCTAGGTGAAAAATTAATGCAACACTGGATGGAAATAAATCTGGTGACATTGCAAAAGCTTATTGAAACAACGCCACAGCGAATGCGCGCTGTAATCAAAGCTAAAGGCGGCCAACAAAATACTATACTAGAGTGTGACCTTTTTTTTCGTGGCAGCCTTTTTTTGGCCAGGCAGTGTATGATTATAGGGCATTCTATGAAATAAAAAAACACATTTGAAGCAGATGATACTGGTTGGGAATCATTAAGAACACAACATAAAATTTTGTTAAATATTTCGGGATGTTCACACTGATGGTTCAGGAGAGAATAGAGCCAACTGTAATGTTTTTGTTTCCCATTCCAGTCTCTGCTGTTTGCGGATGCACATACAAACACACAGATGCATGCAAGGTTTCAACATGTGATTCTGGTCTTGGTCTCTGATTTTGCGAGACCTGTTGGGACCAAAGTACATGTGCCTTTAGTTTGTGGTCTTGATTTTGCCGTGTGCTTGTTTTTGTCAGAATTTTTTCCTCGATCTTGTGTTGAAATCCTGCAGAAACATAGATTGGATATTTTGAACTCCCACTTTTTGGTTTCGACAATGTGATCATAGTTGCCAAGCAGAACGAAGACAGGTTTGGGTTTCTCTACATGTCTGCATCTCTGATTCTGACTTGCAAAACAAAGTTTATTTTTTGGACGGATTTTCTTTCAGTTGATTATTGTACATTTTCTACTTGAGTTCAGTTTGTTTTGTGAGAGGATTTCAGATTAGCACAAATTAAATATGTCTTCTCTACACATAAGCTCAAAGTGTGTGTTTGTGTGTTGTTTTCAGGCCTCTGCTCTCGTCTGTATCTGACCTGTCAATAAACTTCTCTCACTCTGCTCAGTTCTTTCTGCTCCCACTTTTTTCTCTCCACTTCTTACTGTTTTATCTTTTTCTGTTCTTTCCATGTTTCTGCTGTGATGTGAAAGCAAAAGGAGCATGAGTTACGCTTTCAAAATTCAAAGACACAATGTTTGGCATGAATGTTTGAAAAGATCATTTGTAACTATATTGTTTATTAAGAAAGACAAAGAGCCAGAAAGCACTCGGAGAGCGCAGACCTCCACCAAGGCAGTGCAGTTTCTCTTCACAGTTAAATCCTACCTTTATCTTTTGAATCTATGCTCATTTCCTCCATAATGTTATTTTGCCCAAAAGTAATATTCTAAAATGTATTTGATCCTTATCATTGGATTCTTTGACCATGAAAACCTACCATCGGAATTTGGAATCACATACATATTATTCAATAGTTATTCATGAAAAACAATATTTCCATAATGGTTTTCTTCTGGATCTAGCTCCGTAAGCATTGAAGATAGGTCAAATCTGTAGGTACAGTACTGAGTCAGCAGACGTTCCAGTACAATTTGGTATCAGTTACATGTCTATAGCTTTATTTACTATCTAACCATAGCTATTTTCCTCAGTATAAACATTCTGGATCACTGTATCCCGAATATTGTCCATATCTGAATCAAACTTTGTGGTTTGATAGAATCTATTATAGTGTATTCCTATGTTTTTTGGCAAAATTTTCCGGCTGTTATTTGTGGTGTTACAAGGAAAAATGTTGAATTAGGCCTTATCTCACAATGGTGAAGAATCCTGCAAAAATCTTGTGGATCCAGTCAATGATTCAGATCACTCCCAAAATCTAATCAGTCATTCCTCATATCATTTCTGAGCTATCCTGAAAATTTCATCAAAATCCATTAATAACTTTTTGAGTAACGTTTCTAACCAACAGACGAACACCGGCAAAAACAAAACCTCCTTGGCGGAGGTAAAAATAGTCATGGCCAAAGGTTTCCAGACTGACCCAAGTCTGTGTCATATAAACTTTGCTGCTTGAGGTTCTTTTGCATATTTTTTTCCAGATCTTTCTGTGGCATATTGACGATCCAATTTAGAAGTTTCAGTCTTTTATCAGTAACTGTGCCCAGCTTATATCATTGCATACATTTTCTTTGTAATTACCATTCAAAATTAAACAAACAATCACATACAGCACGTTTTTGTAGAACAGTATGAAAGAGGTGACATGCAGGATTTTTAACCATTTAGAATGAAAGAATTATTAAACCAAACCTCGAAGGGGCTCAGAGTGCAGACCTCCACTAAGGGACATATGTACTACTGGCAGGATCCAAAACGAACTTAAAATTAATTATCTCTCCTCTTTATCAATTTTCTGGGTGTCATCTGTGGAAGTTACATGTAAAAATGTTGAAACTGGCCCTATCTTGCAATGGCCAAGAATAGTTTAATCATTACTTAATTGGTCCTTGTGTTGTTTCTGACTTCATTTAATTAAAATCGGTACATAATTTTTTGAGATAACTATCGAAGGTGAAAACAGCCTCGTTAGTGGAGGAAAAAAGATGATCTAGTGGAGTAAATATACTGACCTTTGTTAAAATATAAAATGAACTGGTTCAGGCCGATACAAAGGCAACAGTAACTCTAATGACCACTCCTTACAACTGAATAATGCAGGAGAGCATCTGTGGCCGTGCATGTCAAACCTTGATGCAGATGTACAACAGCAGCAGAAGCTGACATACAGTCGACTAAGAAAAGGAAACTAAGGCTACAGTTCACATGGACTCAGTGAAAATTATCAATACAAGGCTGGAAAAGTGTTTCTTTGTCTACTCAGTCTCGATTTCTGCTGTGACATTTGGATGTTATGGTAATGATTGGCATGAGCAACATGAAAGTATGGATCCATACTATGTTGAATAAACTCGTCTGGCTGCCGGTTTGTATTTTGGGATCTAAAGTCTTAACTGTGCATTGTGTAAATGTCACAGTCTGCATGAGTCTTTCTACTGACCATGTCCATTGCTTTACGACCACAGTGTACCATCTTATAATAGCTAGGAGGTCCAACCCAGTGCTAATAAAGTGGCCAGTCAGTATATACACGCTCAATAGTTTCCACTTTCAGTACAGTTTTTTACTTTACTTACAAAAAGTACATAATTTAAGAAGAACATTGTCCAGTTTAGATTAGAAGACAAAAACATGGTCTTGTTATCAAGTTTGCACTGATCATGCAGAAAAATGAATAAACTCCATTTGAAAATCAGTGCCTTTGTAGTACCTTTTAACTTTGTTGTTTTTACAGGAGTGTAAGTTAAAATACATTACATATGTGCCCAATATAAACATAAAAATCAAATTTAAATGGCTTCTAAGGGCAAAACTCCATATTTAGCATGACCTCTGTTTCTGTGGCAAAAATAAACCCAAACATTGAGACCCATTTGACATGCTGGGTGAAACCTGGTTTAAGTCACTAGATCTCATATTTTCTGTTTGTTTCATATACTTCCTGTTTATTCTGGGTTTATCATGATTGAGAAATGCATGTGTGTGGTCATAATCTGCTAAAACTATAACCCACGATGACATAAGACTTGCACCGCAATGTTGATTTCAGTAATTGTACTTTAAAAGAATGAAAATACTGCTTGAAACCTCAGCACCAATTCAAATCTGAAATGCAGGAAGAGGAGATGGATTACACAGTTATAAATAATAATAACTAGAGGCATTCTAAGTGAAGAAAATGTAACTATAGACTGTAATGATGGCTGTTAAGTGTTCTATCGAGAAAATCCTCTCTACACAGCTAAAAATTGATTAAGAGAAGTAACACAATATGACAGATGAAACCAGTCTTTCTGGTGTTCTGGAGTATTTCTCGTGAAATTAGGTGTTTATTTCTCTGTGAAACCACAAATATGTTTTCATTAAGAGCTGAAAAAAACTTCAATCTGGATGCAAAAATCACAAGATGTCTACTAAACTTACAGTACACATTTCAGTGATTGCACTTTCACATTATACACTAAAACATCTTGCAGATTATGAGTGAAGTTGTCATTTGTGGGCTATGTTTATATCAGTAACAGCAGTGGTATCTTGCTGCAGATATGGTTCAGTTGTTTGTCAGTGTAATGGACCAATTACTGTAAAGATGAAGCCTTACAGTGGGAAATGAGCACTTAATGAAGTGTTTGCTCTCCGTGTCTGTTGTCTTCCTTTGATTTTTAATTAAATAGCCCCTAATGAAGGAAGAGAGAGAGCATTAAAGTGAGAGAAAGACAAAAGGCAGGCAGATTAAATACAGACTAATGGACTTGTTCTGGTTCATTACTAGTACTCTCTTTAATTGGCTGTGATTTGGTTGGACTGGAGCAGCTGTACGCACTAGTTTACTGTCTCTTATAAAGTGTGGGTCTGATCATCAGGAGTCGAATAGCAGACATCAGACACTGATCTTCTGTATCTGCTCACTGTGGAGAGGACAGAACAGCTCCAGACAGACTTCATTAAAATCCTCTGTTTAATGGTCAAATAACCTTATTTTCTGTAAACTTGATGTAACTGACATGAAGATGCCATGAATAAGTGACTTTACTTCAAATTCACATCCAATCTGGTTCGTCTTTTCAGATTAAGCCACTGATGTCATCCTATCTTACCATCTTCTACCTCTTATCCAGGTCTGGGTCACGGGGGGGAGCAGCCTAAGAAAGAGGCCCAGGCTTCCCCCTGCCCAGCCACAACCTCCAGTTCTTCTGGAGAAAGGTCATTTCTCCAGATTGTGCAGAGATTACAGATGGTGCAGACCCGTGTTCTTGGATCTGCCATAGAGCCTCCTTCCTGTTGGACATGCTGGAAACATCTCACAGGGAGACACACAGGACACACCCTGATCAGGTGCTTAAGCCACATCAACTGGCTCCTGTTGATGTGAAGGAGCACTGGTTCTACTTTGAGCTTCTCTCAAGCGGCTGTGCTTCTCATCATTTCTCAAACCCTGCAGAGGAAACTCACTTCAATCACTTGTATCTGTAATCTTTTTCTTTCAGTCACTACATAGAGCTCATGACCAAATGGGTGGGTGGAGATCGAAAGGTAAATCAAGTGCTTTTCCTTTCGACTCAATGTTCATTGTGGGCCTTTCACACTTTCTGGCTGAGATTCAGACCCTGACTTTTAACCCCAGCTGGGTTCAAAAAGATCCTTCAACGAAAACAACACACAGTACTTTATCATACATAGATGCACATGGAGTCTGCATTCAGTTTTATTCATGACCAGTGCAGTAAACAGCAACAAATTCATCTGCAGGTGATAATGGTGGTTAAAAGAATCTTCTGAAACTGCTGTCATGCTCCTCTGCTGTCCTGGATTTCAAACACAGGCTAAGTACACTCCATCATCCCATGTTTTCCCTGTTTCACCCTAAATCTGCATGTAGTCCCTGTCACTGTCCCCAAACAGACTCCTTTCATTACATCTTCCACATTTGCATTCGCTGTGTCCCTTCCATCAGTAAAGAATTATCTCTAATACTGACCCAGACAGGCATGAATGTTGCATGGTCCAATATGTGTGTTTAACCTGCAAAAAAAAATCAATTTAGAACTGAAAACAACAATTTTTCTGTTCGGAGAAAACATTGACAAATTGAGGATTTGAGCCACTTCTGCCCTGGAGTCGGAGCACAGCCTTTGACTTCAGATACAGTTTCTCTATGGTCCACTAGAGGTCAGTGTGACCCAAGTCCTGCACCTGCTGCCATCAGTCTGCCGTGGAAAACAGTCACAAAAAATATTCTACATGAATAAACGAAGGCTGCCACGAATAATATAGTGACATCATAACAAAAGGAAAATGAAAGTGGTCTCTGTTACTGTGTGAAAGGTTGTGTGAAATGAGGCTGAGACTCATGACATTGTTATGAGGGTCATCTTTCAATATGTCTCATAACCAGGCACTTCTGACATGATAGAGTGAACACACACATCAACGGTATGAGAGAATAAAAGCGTATAGCGTTACAGTGGGAGTGAGCGTATCTTGGGTGAGATCATTAGACAACTGTTGCCTCATGCAGATGGTGGATGGAGCTTTCAGCCAGGTGTTGTGTTCACTGCACACCAGGCTCCAAGATGACGTAACAGCCCTCTGTTGGCCATGTTGGATGGACACGCCTATTGGCTTAGTTTCACACACATTTACAACACTCTAGCATCTTGCAGCGGTAAATAGCCCAGGACTAGAGCGCAGACAGACAGACATCTGTAGGGGTGAGATACAGCCCATGAGTTAAATGCAGACATGTCACAAACTGCAGTTCTGCCAGTGTCCACTGGGGGCTGGATCCAAAAGTGAGTCAATCCCAGAGAGTCCCTTGTTAATCAGTTGAACTTTTCACTTCTGTGAACACTGTACGGGGGCAAATTTGCCTGTTAAGATGACCTTGAGACTAATATTTGTGCATAATTAAGTGCATCGGAGCTTTGATTGACAGGTGTGTCCAGGTCTTCATCATTCCATATAATCTATGTCAGCTCCATGTATTTGTATTTCACATGTAAAAGTGATAGGGAGTGGTGCCAATATGGAGGCGCCCAGAAGCTCCTTGTTCGAGCGTCCAAATGGCTCTGCAGAAATCTGTCAGTCTATGGTGTGTACACGTCATATATACAATGCAGATGTATTTCCCTGCATTCACAACGTTAGACAGATCGATCAAACACCTAATGTATAAAATAAGACTGAGAGACTAATTTGTACTGAGTCCTTAAGTTGAAGAGTTATTCTACTTTTTCATCGTTGCGTAGAATTTGTGGAATGGTTAAAAACACTATAGCAATACGAGTTTTGGTGCTGACTAAAAAGTTGTTTCATAAATGATATGATAAAACAAACCACATCAAGCAACAATATGCAGTAAGACAAAAAATATTATAAGAAATAAGTAAAAGGTGGTAAGAAACAAAAAAAGACAAACCAAGAAGACACAAAGGTCCAACAAAAGGAGCAAAACAGAGGATTACATGTATGTCGAAGATGAAAATGATGTAAAAACATATCAACAATGGGACAAAATACACCTGTTTTCTTTGATTTTGTGATTTACTGCCAACTTTCATCTAACAAAACAGAAACAACATAAAAACAAAGCATGACACAATGATGTCAATGAAGCAAAGAAAAAATTGTAATATGTGAAACAAGACTGAAAAAGTTGAAACTGGATTTTGTTATTTACTTGTTTTTAATTATTATTTTAAAAGTGCTCTAGCTGAAAATATCACCAAAATTTAAAAAAATAGAAAAACATATGTTATGATAAATAGAATTATCACACCAACAATAATTATTGTTTTATCGTTATACATCCGACTGCTCTGGTACGCTATGACTAGTGCATGCTCTCCACGTCTGCATTGTCTCCTTGCTCGATGCTTGTCCTCTGCAGAATCTGTCCATCTTCTGTCAACCAATGTCAGGTGGACTGCAGCTGCTAATTCCTCCAGAGATACATGTGTCCGTCTGTGTTAACTCAGCGTTTGGATGGAAGTCTGCCTGACTGTCACTCACTCCATGCATGATGGGATTCACTCCAAGTCCACGAAAAAGGAAAGATAGTAGGATTTTTTTATACAGCACCTTTCAAACCATAGAAACAAAGTGCTTTAGAGAATAAAAACATTTAAAATCCAGAAATAGATATCTTCATACAATCAGATATATTTAAAGGAGTCGACGAAAATAAAGTATTTGCAACAATAAAAATCACTGTCATAAAAGAGTGAAAGTGTAAAAGTGAGTTTTAAGATGACTGAGACAATAAGTTTTAAAATCCAGGGATGTGTAATACCTGTTTGTTTGAAGAGCTGAGATAACAATTCACTGTATAATTATACACTGCCTGGCCAAAAAAAAGGTCACCGCCTGGATTTAACCAAGCAAATAGGTACGAGTCTCCCATTGGATAATTTCTGCATGGGTGATTATGTTTCAGCTATTGCCAATGACTTAGTCTTTTTTCGGAAAGCAGTCCCTGAAAATATATGATTCTGTGCATACAGTAGTGTGTCAGAGTGTGATCCCAGGTCAGGTTGGGAATGACCTGAGGTTCAATCAGTCAGAGCATTTTCTGACAAATAGTGAAATGTGAGTGTTTGTGACAGAGTTACAAAGAGGCCTTCTAAAAATCAAGAAAAAAGTCAAATCAACACACTTAATTTTGTCAGCACGAGTCATGTTATGGGACTTTGAAATGAATGAAGGACACCTGAACAAGTTTACCAAGTAGTAATTCAACAATAAGCTGGAAAGAACACCAGGCCTCCCACATGAAGAACTGACATAATAACATAAGGAACCCTTTTGATACTGTGTAATTCGCATCGCTGTCATTGTTCAAATCATGGATGAAAGCAAGTGTCATCACAATAGAGATGAGATATTAAAACCATGAATTAAGCGGCCAAGAGACAGCATGTACAAAAACAATAGCGTTGGACCCGGTAGAGACCCGTGAGGCACCCCAAAAATCACACCAGTTGTTGAGGAGAACTTGAAACACGGTTTAATTGGTTTTATTTATTGGTATAACATTCAAACCATTTCAGGGCTACGTACCCACCCAAGATGCCCACAGGGAAGGAAAAGTGTAACAAGTGTAACAGTTTAACATGCCACACTAATGAATATCTCTCTTTGGTCTGAATCCATGTTATCAAACAATCAAACTCAATGCAGATCAGTTGGAAATTGAACAAAATAACTGATGCATATTTAATAAAAATGTCATTAAGAGCTCTAAAAACAGCTTGTCTGTTGCAGACCCCAAATATTCACAGTATCTCTTTTATACAGTGAGTGTCTAAAGCAAATAAAGCATTTACAGTTGCCAAGAAAGAACAATAACAGCTACCCATTCCTAATTATCTAATGAAATACAGTACTTTAAATACAATGTTAAAGTGTCCATGCACATTGTAGATGCAATAAGTCAAATTAGTATGACTCTGCATAAAATATAAGTAAATCAACCAGTAAATACTGACAAAGACCCTCAAATGACTAAATTGTGAATCATTGTTTACTGGAGGAGAACGGTCTTTTTCTTCGCTTCCTACCTCAGAGATCTATAGCATTTTTTGCTGCCCAATAGCATGGAGCCTCCCCGATGACCTCAGAGCCCCTCCCCTGAGTGTGTTCAGTGGTGCAGATGATCCACAGATCTGTATTTGATCTGCTTCTCCCCTCCCCCCCTCCCCGTTCATCCCTCCGTTTTCCTCCCACACAGACCTTGGTGCTGAGGGGGGAGGGGTAATGGGAGGGGGTGTAGGTCATTAGTCAGTGGGGTGAATAGAGAGCAGGAGGGGCAGCACTCACACTGGGGGTTTACATGACTACAGCACATCTCAGTGACTTATACGTTGGTTTTGATTGTGTCTCACTGAGTCCCTACAGAAACCTCCATCATCCACACAGGAACAATCACAGTTTAGAGGAGACATGTTGTGCATTTTCTGGCGTAATACTTAAAGTTTCTGGACCCTAAAGATTATATAAATACAGTTTTAAGCTTCAAAAACCCTCCCAGTGTTGTTTTCTTGGCTTATTTATTTTCCTGTCTGTGTACCTCGGCTCCAAAAAATCTGTTTTGGTCCCTCCCTGCCCTTCGTTCTGATTGGTTGTCCTCAGACTGAGGTGATTGACAGGAGATGTGACATCACATCTGAGAGAGAAGGCAATGCACACTATTTGTTCCTTAACTGACTGTTTGGATACTGCAACATTATTCTAGGACCCAGGAATGTGTTTTATCGTGTTAAAAAGCACAGAAATGTAACTTTTCATGATTTCTCCTTTAATGCGAATGAAATCAGAAATAAGAGCATCATTCCACCTTTCCATCACTCCATCATTCCATTTTCATTAACTTTCTCTATGATTTTGTTTAAAATGAGGATAATGATGTTCCTTTTTTGCTTATTTTGTTGACTATTGTATTGATTTGTTTAAGCATTTTGGTCATCTCCGGACCAAAATGCTCCCCGACTTGTTGTTTGGGGTTCATGTGTGACCACTCGACATCATCCAGTAAAAACCAGGATCCAGTGCTGATCTCCTCTGACATTTCACATGTGTTTTACAGCTGTGCACTAGATAATATAGAGGCTTCTGTGTGAACATGTCAGTACAATGTTTGACATTGTCGGTGTTAGTAATTATAATTATTGGTCTGGAATTAGTATGTGAAAACGGAGGAAAATAACAGTGGCACTGACAGTGTGTAGTTCTATGCTGTCGTCACTCATGGTGATTTAGATGACAATGAATTTATTTTAACATCTGAAAATCCACTTCTGTCATTCACACTTTTGCCTATTATAATATTATACTGGTTGCCAAGCGTGTATGCAAATGCTAGCTAGCATAGGTCCGCTTGCCTGTCTGGAAGAAAATTGATCCAAAAATCCCTTTTGGATTCATCAGTTCACATCAGTGATCTAGAGCAGAACTGAGATTTATCTGGGTCTTGTTTCTTTGTTTGTGTTTAGAGAGTAGCGTGTGACATCTGTTTAAAGAGTACTAGAACTGGCATACATTTTGAGAGCTCACTTGTCTAGGTGGTCCACAGATCGCTCCTTTTGATCCACAGCCATCGTGATGCTCTTTCAGCGGCGTCGGTGATTTTCCTGGTGGCTCTTCTGTTGTGCAGCCTCCTGATCCCCAGCTGCCTGAGGGCCCTGAAGGGTCACTGGCCAGTGAGTCTTCAGCAACTGACCTTGATGGGATAGCAGCAGGTCTTCCATCCCATGCTTTAGCAGTTGCTGACAAGTTCCTCATACTTAGCCCTCTTTCTTTCAAAAGCCTCCTGCATTCTGTCTTCTTGGGGCACAGTCAATTATTCCAGCATGACCACTTGCTGAGTCTGTTCTGACAGCATGACTATGTCTGGTTTACATGTTGTCACATCTATGATATCTGGGAATTTCAACTGTCTCTCCAGGTCAACCTCAAGCTGCCAATCTTGAGCTGTTGCCAGAAGCTCCCCTGGTGGACTTGGAGTGCTCCAGTGGGTGCTGTTGCCTGCTGTGAAAAATTCCTGCAGTGATTGATTCTGCAACTGCCCTCAGCACCCGGTGATGTTGCTACCAATAGCGCGCCCTGCCAAGTGCTCTCAAGCTGGTAGCAGCTCAGGATGTGCTCCAGGGATCCTCTTTGCTAGCAC
>JAQQAE010018081.1:0-11288 GCA_029823295.1 Pseudamia nigra
AACCCTTGCGAGGATTAAGGGGTAGAAAATTGATGGATGGAAATTCAAATATATGGATACACGCTATCAATAAACATTACAGGAGATTAAAAACAGCTCTGAAGCTCAGTGATTAGAAAGAGTCCAGGTCTTGACAGTCTCTAACATGTTGAAGGAATGAATTTTAAAGAGTGGGGGCAGTGATGGAGAAGACTCTGTCCCTCAGGGTTCAGTGCTTTGTCCTGAGTGGTGAGATTTGCATCAGGGGAGAGGAGGCGGTGGGGAGGAGTATAATGGTGATGCAGGTCAGTGAGAGAGGAGGGGGCCTGATTGTGGAGGACTTTGTGGGTGAACAGGAGGACTTTGAATTGTGTTCGTTGGGGGATGGGAACTGCTTTGGAAGACAAAAGTGATTGCAGGACTAGGTAAGAAGGCAGCAGAATTCCAGATATATTGAACTTTACTGAGGACAAACTGCATGTATGAGCATATGTTCCTCTAACACAAACGCACAGACTACACATACTGTACTATGTGCACTAATGCACGCCCTCCATAGTGTCACAGGTGAGGCTTAAAATGTGACACTGAATTTTCAAAAAGCAAAGGAATTTCACTTTCTGGTTTTGGAAACAGGCATCTGATAAGTACAGAACTCCTGTTTTTCAATGCATGTTATTCTGTGTCTGTCTACCCCTTTCTTTATAAATAAAAAGATATAGACAGAAACCAAATCATGTTGTATGAAAAAATGTGAAATGTGTGAAATAAACCCCTAAGTAAAATTTTAGATGTCATTCATGAGTCGGTCTACAATTATGTTAACTCGCAACTCATTAATGTGCCTTGTAGAGTCTTTTTTCAGATTTATATAATGTTTCTCACCGACATGCACTAGGTATTTTAAATGATTTTCAAGTGCATACCATTAAACAGTGCATTTTAACTTAGAGGGACGTTATCTGCAGCACATTCTAATATACAAGCAAAAAGTCAACTTTTCTGGAAATACTCTAAAGCTGTAGTTTTTCTGATTTTACTATTTATAGGTATGTTTGAGTAAAATTAACATTTTTGTTTTGTTCTCCAAACTACTGACATTTCTCCAAAATTCCAAATAAAAATATGGTCATTCAGAGCATTTATTTGTAGAAAATGACAAATGGTCAAAATAAAACACTGCATCGTTTTCAGACTCATATAATGTAACGGAAACAAGTTCATAGTCATTTTTAAACAACACAATGTTAATGTTTTCACATAGGAAGAGTTCAGAAATCAATATTTGGTGGAATAACCCTGATTTAATTACTTTTCCTTATTAATCAAATCCGCCTTTGTTTATAAAGCACTTTAAACAACCAACCAGACCAAAGTGCTGTACAGAGAAATAAAATACACAGCTCACCAAATACAGAACATAAAATATCAAAACAAGCTACATATGTGAAACCAATAAAATTAACAATAAAATCAATACAAATGATAAAATTAATAAGATCAAATAAAATGAAGCAACACCCTTTTAAATAAAAGAACTGTATTAAAATCAGAACAACAGTTATCCTAAGTAGAACCAAAGGCCAGAGAGAAGAAATGGGTCTTTAGCAAAGATTTAACAGATAAGGAAGAGGCCTGACGACTGTGCAAAGGCAAGGCGTTCCACAGTTTAGGAGCTGCAACAGCAAAAGCCCGGTCACGTCTTAGCTTATGCTTAGTGTGAGGAACAGTGAGGAGCAGCTGATCAGCTGATCTGAGAGAACGGGTGGGAGCACAGGGCTGCAGCAATTCTGAAAGGTAGGGTGGAGCAAGGCCATGGAGGGATTTGAAAACAAATAAAAGAACTTTAAAATGAACTCTAAAATGGACAGGTATCATTAAGTAGAATGAGGTGTGCTTGTGTTTGAATTCAACAGACACTGGAATGGAATGGCTTTCATACATGTAGACTGCTGATTTTCGAAATATTTGCAGTGGTCTCTTTATTTTTTCCAGAGTTGTATATGAAAGCCAGGAGTTACAAACTCAAAAAAGCACTGACTCTTCAAAAAATGCGTGTTGTATTTGTGATACAGTACTACACTAAAGTGTTCAGCATTTTGTGTGAAATATGAAGCTCGCGCAGTAGAAAAAAAAAATCACAAAGTCACCAAACCCCAGAGGAAAACCTTGGAAAATGAATGATTATAATGCAGCGCAGCCGGTTCTCTTTGAAAGGTTTCTTTCACATTTACCCTTTCATGTCAGGAGTCTTGGGAAGTGTATTTTGTTCTAGTAAAAACATGTCCTTCTGCAGGAGACATACCTCCTTACCTGTCGAAGTCCTCGAGAATCCTGGGAGGTTGGTGTCTGCTGGATGCAGGAGAGTCGTCCCCTGCCGCCAGTGGAAGTCTGCATCCTTTGGGTACAGTAAGATCTTATTCCTTCATGATCCTTCATGCTGTCTGTTCAGTTTGTAACATGAGCGCCACAGCTTTTCCAGCACCACGGAACCACAACACATTTTATTTGCATATGGTCACACTTTGTGTCTGTGTTCTGGTCATGCCAGCCTCATCGTGGACAATGTTGCTGCGTCTTAGCATCTGTTCTCCAGGATCTCATTTTATGACACAGCAGTTTCAGTCCTGCAGTTTGTTGTGTTCTTGAGGACTACATGCACTGAAAGAGCTCAGCAGGTTTACCGTTAATGGAATATGACGTCTAAGTATGTGACCCTTCCTCTCTCCTTGTTGTGCATTAACGTGTGCTGCTCCTGAAGTCTGAGACGACGAAAAATTGTGTTATGATGAATTTTTCATATTAGCCAATGTCAAATCATTATTTCTTTCACGTTTAAATCTTAAAAACCTAGGGTGACACAAACATTCATGTCACAGTATCAGAGATGTGAAGGTGAATGAATTTGATGAAATGAATAAAAGAAACACAACCCCTTTTGACTAAGGATAGCCAAAGTAAGACAAAAGTCACAACCTGCTTTTATATTTTTCTTGAAGTGTTTATATTTTCAGGCTAGTTTGTATGTAAGCACATAGGTTTTATCTGAACATTGCAACGGGGGGAAAAAATCAAGAAAATCAGGAATATTGAACAAAATATTAATTAAAATGAACAGGAATGAGGAAAGAAGAATCAAGAAAGTGGACAAAAATTAACAAAACGGATCAAGAAAACTAACAAAATGAGCAAAACTAAGCGACAAAAAGAGCAAAAATATAGCAAAAAATCAAGAGAAATGAACATCAATGAAGAAAATAAGCAACAAAATTGACAAAAAGGAAACAAATCATACTCAAAATGAACAATCAACAAAACTGAGGATAAAAAGAAATGAATAAAGATGAAAAAAGAATTGAGATAAAGAATAAAAAAGATTTGAAGTAAAATATTGAACAATTTTCAATTTTCATTGCAAAAGCTTTTATTTTTTTAAAGATTTCTTTAAGGGGACACATGCACATTTTATGACTGTTGACTGAAATTAACTTTGGATATGTGGGGCTGCTGCTTTTACAACAGAAAACTGAAAAGTCATGTTTTTATCAGACACCATGAACAATAGAACAGTGTACTGTATGTTATCAGATAGTGTCCAGGGCCTTTATTTAGCTCAGCTGCAGAAGGCCCCAGGCTTTTATTGAACACAGGCCTTTATATCTAATTTCCCCTGCTTAATAAGTAGAATTAGCTGCATTTTGTGAAATGTGAATCAGGTATACATTAGACTCAGCTCTTTATTTATTATTCCCTCATATTAATCAGTATAAATTATTAGCTTTGGCCGAAAACCTTGTTATAAATGGGTTTATATTTGCAAGGTTAAGCCTCCTTGAGTTAGAAACTGTCTGTGACAAGATAAAACTGCTTCAACGAAGGAAAAACTTTCACTGCTTAAAAAAGGCTTTCATTGTGGTAGAGTTAACATTTTGGCACAGTGTAACTTTCTGTAGTATTAACTAGCTTTGGAGAATGTTATACTGAAGCACCTGCAGTAACTGACATCAGACCATTTCAGATAAGATTTAAATACTAGCATTATACTATTGACTTTATTAAACTGAAATAATAGAAGTGAACATTGTACATACAGGTGAAATCAAAATTATTAGCCTTCTATGAAAATGTTTTGGGATTTGTTTTTCCATTTTTTTTCTTAACTGTGTTTAAGAGTGCCATTTCAATGCATGCACATTTCCTTTAGAGTCAGTAAGCTATTTTCATTTGCAAACAAAAACTGAATTATTTCAGGGAAACAAAACATACCACCAAAAGAACTGACCTTTTTATTCAGGCATAGCACAAACCACCGCTCTTTCACTAAGTAATAGTATGTGTGTGAACCGAAGTTCACACGGAGTATTTATCAATATTCACTTCAGAAAGAATTCCATGCATCACTTGTAAAAGCGTCATGTCAAAAACAAAAGACATGAGTTAAAATCTGAGAAGAAGGATTGTTGATGGACATAAAGCAGGAGAAGGACATAGAAAGTTTTTTTTTTCCAGAACTGCAGTGAGAAGCATGGTAAAGATTTTAAAAATATCCAACATTACAAAATAATACATAGCCTATAATGATCACAATATAAAAATATATTCAGTATAATTACTGTTCTACCACCCAGCCCTGTTTGAGAGATGTGTGCAGGCATCTCTGGGACAGACTTATGGGTCTTCAAAGGGGTAGAGAGAGTTTCAAAGATGCTTCTTATTGCTTTGTGCTTCATCATCAAATGGCAGCGTCTGCTTAATCCACAGCCTACTTTTGGCTCATGTGCAGCCCAAAAATAAATCCCAGTGCATAGTGGGAATGTGTTCTATTTTTAAAGAGCAGTGTTCAGAGGTTTCTGATGAGTAAGAACATCTGCAGCCGTGTTTTTTTTTTTTTTTGGTACTGTTGCATAAATGAGGAACTCTATTACTTGCTGATTAATTTGTGTTTTCTTGATTTGTCTTGTGTGGTTGTTCCTCAGTGAGTCATTTTTGAGCACAGCTGAAGGCTAATAGGTTAAATGGATCATGACAGTAAACAAGATGATGTCTCCGATCACAGGTTGACTGTGCAGCTTTGATTGTCTCTGTTTATTCTAACACAGACACATTATTATAATGAGCTGCTAATTACAGACCGATACAGTAACACAGCAAGGGAGTGTACTTTATTTCGATTTCACTGATTTGTTTTTTATGGTTGCTGTATCATTGTGGCCCACAGCGTTCCAGTGTTTTCTGCTTCTGTCCTGTTTTTCTCTATTTCCTACTGTGAATGTTTTGTGGCAGAGGCTGTTGGCAGGTAAAATTACAGCTGGACAATTAATCAAACCACAGTTGTAATTGCAGTATCACCGTGTGCAATTATAATCACACACAAGGCTCCAATATGAAGGCTCACAAAGCTTCATGGAAGGATTTAGGGTAATCATTTTGTGAGGATTGTTTACATTTTTTTGTTATTTTTGTTTGTGCTTGGTCGATTATTTTGATCATGTTAGTGTATTTGGTGCATTTTTATTTTATGTTATTGATAGTTCTGCAAACTTTTGTTTTAAATTATAATTGTACTTTTTGTCATTTTGTTAAGTTTTGTTTGTTTTTGTTCATTTTTGACCTAATAAATTCATTGATTGTTTGGATTTAATAGCATTAAGAAGATAGAAGTACTATGTACGGTTTATTTAATTTCATTTTTTTAAATTAATTAATCAATTTCCTTCTTTTAGGTTTCTGTGCTTAAATTAGAAAAATAAATCTGTGCATTTTCACTCATAACTTGGTAGTCAACTCAAATTGAAATTGAAGGCACACTATTGGCAAAAGTAATCTTGCAGTCTTCTGTCTGTCCCTCCATCCGTCTATCCATCCATCCAGCTACACTTTTTCCACAAATCCTGTAGCGTTAGTTAAAATTCACAATAATCTTACCTTGTAGCTTTAATAATTTTATGTTACAATGTTACACTTACAATGACAATAAAAGTTGGTCCGTCCATCCATCCACCCATTCATCCATTACTATGGTATTTTTCGTGTAATATGTCGCTTCGGTATGTTAGTCGCACGAGCCAAAAAATGCATAATGAAGAAGAAAAAAAACGTGTTTTAGTCGCTCTGCAGAACAGGTCGCATCTGTTCGGGGAACGCGCGTCAGGCTCGCGGCTCGTCTCCTCTAGCGGCTGTCAGTGTGTCAAACACCCTATAGTCGAATTTATTCAAAATACAAGTCGCTCCGATGTATTTGTCGCTCCCCTCGCCAGACTATGCAAAAAACCATGACTTTTAATCTGGAAAATACGGTAGTTAAAAATCCTGCTTTTTCCTAATATTCAGATTAAAAACAAAAAATTACAGTCAGAAATAAATTATCTCTATCAGGCACATAAGCACGTTCTCCAGTGCCTCCAAAGACTCGGGGTGTACCTCCTACTGCTCTTCTTAGGCATTATTGAAGTCTTAATAGCTTCATTTTTTGAGTCCTCCAGACGTATCATGAATTTATACATGAGATTTGTAATGACAGCATCCAAAGTAGGAACAACACTTTGCACAAACATCTGACTTGCACTTGACCACCAAGGAACCTTCAGTGAATTCTAAGTGCCTCATTATATGCCACTTGTAACTTATACAACTTAACTTTACTAAAACTGCACCACAAGTGTGCAGTATACTGTGGTGTACAGTGGGCTTTAAAGAGTGCTATTTTCATTCATCATAGAACATGTTAAATTTACATTAACATGTTCTATGTATTATCTTGTGCGAACAGTTTAAAGTGCTGTCTCTGAATATCGTCATCACCACTAAGATCATTCCTGATGATGTGACCAAGATATTTAACTTTATCCACGACATTCAACATATTTGACAGATAAGAAGAGGGGAATGTTGTCTTCTAGTCTTCCTTTGCTCTCACGCTCATAACCACCCTCTTTTTAGAGTTAAAGTTTGTCAAATTGTTGTCCACAGTCTGAGCAAACTCTAATATTACATTTCTTCTTGCTAGATGCAACACACATACTACCACGTAATTTGCAACTGTCGCTTTATATCTATGTGAAACTGAAACATGGAGTTGTTTTTTTATCATAATACCCTGGACATTTGTTCACATACTGGGCTTGTTTTGGTGACATTATGTCCTTACTGAGAGGAAGACGAGGCAAAGGTCGTGGGCCAGATTTGAACCCAGGATGTTGCATTTCTGCAGAATGAGGTCGACACCAGTGTTCTTGTATCCGACATAAACTGTGAAAAAAAAAATCTGTCTGAAAGCACTGGGGCTTCGTGAGCGATTACTGTTTTCACTGTATTTTCTGCCTGGGTTTGTGTGGCATTTTTAGGGATGACAAAAATGAAATATTCATCACTTGACCACATTTTGAGCTGCTGTGCCATACCCTAAATCAGTCCACTTGATTTAAGTGTACTCAGTAAGCATATTGAATATATCTAAAGAAAACTGTAACTAAAAGCATTTGTATTTGCTTCATTCAAGAAATGTCTGTATAAAAAGTGTTTTTTGTATTCAGTCATTACGAGCTAGTTATTTTAGACATCTTATATTCTCTACATTGTCTAAAAGTCATTCCTGCAGACTTTGGAAAGTGAGTTGAAGTTTGTATTAAGAATTAATGGGAAAACTTTGGTGTCGGAGCAGTGTGGATCACACAGAGACTCGCTCATCGTGCTCGGTGCCGGAGTTGGGGCGATCTCTGGGGACGGCCAATCACATTCAGAGGAAGCAGAGCGGCTGCTGCACTGTAATAGCACAAACATATCCTAGGGACCGACTTGAATTGTTTCCACTGTTGTTTATCTTTTCCTTTACCTCTGTTTTTGTCCGCTTCTTGTTGAGCTCTGTGCCTGTTCTTTCCTGCTCTTCTTCACTTCTCTCCGCTCCAGCGACAAGCCGAAGCCACCCAGAAGTCGGTTTCAACAGTGGATACACTCACTTATGCCCATTTTATTTGAGTTAGTTTAGATAAGAGAACGTTTAGGTTTTGAATTTCTGGTTGGTGTGCAATGTGAGATGAATTTGCAAGTTACATCTATAACTTACAAACTTGAGTCACTGGAATTAATGATTTTTTAGGCTTTAGTAGCATCTGTTTTGATTGAAAATTGTAAGTCTTTTACCATTAATGCTATCTTTGTGTGTGTGAGTAGAGTGGTTCTGGACCAATGAACAATACATGAAATCACAGCAATAGTTTGTAAGAGGAATAAGCTAATAATCTGCTAAATTTATAGTACAGCGTTTCTGAAAAAGATTCAACACTAACATAAATTCAGTTAAATGTTTGACTTGAATATCAAAGTAATAGATGCATAATTGTATAATACTATTAATAAACACAGCATCTCAAACGTTGAACAACAAACTCCTAGTAATTAATGGTAATTAATTGATAAATCTGTAATTAACCACAAAAAATCTAGGCACTATTCAGTGCAATTTATACAAATGTAGCTCTTATTTTCTCTCAAAGTAAGTAATTCCACTTGGAAAGAGTAATTGTAGTCATTGGTCAGTATCTGAGCAAATTTCTGCCAATAATTAAAGTTTCTAAAATGCCATGTCCTCATCACCATCATCGTCCGTCTTTCTGCTCTCCAAGCAGTTCAAATGAATTTCCTGTAATGTGTACAGCTTCTAAAGAGTCACTTATCCTACAGGATTTGTAATTGCAATATTGTTTTGTTTAATATACTGTACGTGACAGACCGTGCACTTTAAAGAGCACATACAGTAAATTAACACTTTATACAACATACTGTATGCCTGTTGAATTCTCGTAGGGTGCTGATAAAATAAAATGTGCTGATTTGATTGCTGCTTGGTTTTCAATGAGCCTCATTTTACTCTGCCACAGTGTGAGGTGTCAGACCCGCCCCCTTTTTATCAGTAAAGGCTCTGATTGGCTGAACATTATCATAGGATCATATTCTGATTTTTCTCAAGACTATAAACACTTTTCATTATCATTTGTAGTTTGAAAATGATTGGTTGTATGACCCCAATTCCAAAACGTTGGGATGTACTTAAAATGTACATGAAGGAGAATGCAATGAATTATAAATCTCATGGACTCATGTTTTATTTTCAGTAGAACAAACAACATATCAGATGTTGAAACTGAGACATGTTGTGATGTGTTGCTGCCATCAAATTCAAAAGGAGCTTATATTTTTCATGAAACGGTAAAGTGTCTCACTTTCAACATTTGATATGTTGTTTATGTTCTATTTGGAATAAAGTATGGGTTTATGAGTCTCTTTTCAATTGCAAACTGTTCAGAATGACTTGGCATATCTTCCAGATCGCACATGAATAAATGCTATTGCATAAGAATTTATTGAGTTCAAATCAGTGCATTTCAGTGGAGTACATCTGGAGTAAATTTTACTCGGCGGCTGCTATAATGTTATATATATCAGTCTTCAATCCTGTATATGTTTTAATAACAGTTTAAATACTGGTGAAACACATTAGCAGTTAAGTCAAGCTGCTGTGACTCTTGCGTTTGCTAAATGTTCATTAAAGTTCCTCCAAGTTATGGTTGTCACATTTGCTGTATTATTAAAACCACACAGTAGCTGCAGGGAAGATGACGCCTCTAGTGCAGTCGAACCCCTGAACCTGAACCGAGGTGTTAGATTAAATGACCTCTATCAGAATCACAGACACAAATCAACAAGACGTGTACCCTGAGGTGTGAATGTGTTTTCCATTTTTACTCGCACACACAGAACTGGTGAAACCCACAGGGTGCAAAAAAGGAAAAAGTTAAATGGCAAATAAAGTGTAAAGCATAAAAAAGACAAAGGGTAAAACTATGAAAAGTGGAATTAGAGTAGTGAATTACATCTAGATATGAATTGCAAATTGGATGTTTAAAGTTGCTATGAGCTACAAAATGGCTCTGCTGCAAGTAAAAGGTAGAATGTCTGTTTGATTGGCTGCATAGTAAACTTTATTTGCCCTGGCTGATTAATAAGACAGAGTTACACTAAGTTTCATATGGGTCTAAACGTTTTTATACTTTGATGCAATAGAGCAAGTTAATCTGTATCCTAATAGAAAACAGAACTGAACAGCTGCATTTCTAAAGCACACATGTAAAACATTTTTCATAAGCAATTCATCTGAACCTACAGTGCTAAACAAATGTACTAGGCCACAATGTACGAGTCCTGTTTGTCTTAAAGACCGTCCATCATCATGAAGTGCTTTGATGCAGACTCTCTCCTTTTCAGTGAGTTCTCATATTTTACCATTTTGAACTGGAGTGAGGAATTTCAAACTGAATTCATGTTTTATCCTCAAATTTGAGTCAGAAATTGATCAAGCATAACAGTCACCCACTAAGACATATTTTTCTCTGAGGAATGCATGTAAATAACTGTAATTTGGCATCTTAATCCAAAAAAAGAAAGTTTAGATATAACAGCTATAATTATATTTTAGCATTAAGAATACTATCTTGATTAAAACACTTGTACACACAGGTGGATTAGCCGTTGCAGAAACATAATAAAATGATTTTTGTAATAAATTTACACTATAGCACCGTATATAGAACTTTTACTTTTTAAGACACAGAGGTGGGATTAAATGCTTTTTTTATTGTATTTATTCGTTTATTTGTTTAGCTTTTTCTGTTAAATTTAATTCTCATGTTTAAACTGTGTGTGCGTTTCTGAACAGAAATGAGAAGGAAAAAAGACAAATAGTGATCATTTTGATATTTACCTAACATTAAAAAAGAGACTGATAAAATTAACGAAATGATTAAAAACCAAATGAGTTTGCCATATTATCAGCAAAACAAAATAATCAAAATGATCAACAAAATGATGCACAAATTATCAACTAAAATTAACCAAAATAATCAAAATTATCTAAAATTAAAGGAAAAATGGGCACATTAATGAAATTATTCCTAGGCTTTAGCTTAGGCTTCACAGCAGTAATGTAGAGAAGTGTGTGTGTGTGTGTGTGTGTGTGTGTGTGTGTGTGTTGGGCAGGCAGTGAGTGAGTGAGTCCACAAAGAACTGCAGGAGCAGTACCACTGGAAATTATGGGGGCAGTGTTGCACAGGGAAAGCTAATACTAGCGGCTTGCTTACGGATGTGGTTAAACTTCACCAAGCAGTGCCAAACAAAGTCATATTATGATGTTGTTAGTGTAAACACTAAGCCACTACTGCAATCTCAGATAAAACTATGCCCATATTGAATAAATAATGAGTTTGTCCTGGTTCACACGGAACTTTTATTTAACTCCGGCTACGTTCACAACATTC
>JAQQAE010018082.1:0-11288 GCA_029823295.1 Pseudamia nigra
AAAGCCTTGAATAAATGTTTAATTTATAATATTTTTAATTTTTAATAAAGTTTGACTTATCTAAGTTTTGTGTTGTGCAATGCGCCTTATAATCCGGTGCGCCTTATGTATGGAAAAAAACCAAACATTGATAATTTTTTGAGGATGCACCTTATAATCCGGTGCGCCTTATAGTGCAAAAAATACATATTGTAATAAGTATATTTCCTTTTGCCATTACAAGTTATTTTGATTTCATTTTCAGTTGAGTAAGAACTTAAATTGCACTGACTGTATTTAAGTTTATTCAATTACAGCATTAAACATATTGAATAAAATTAAAAAAAAGCTCTATTGATAGGTCTGTCATGCTGTTTATATTTTGTTGCATCTTTTACAATGTACGTGCCAGTAACTGAGAAAATGGGTTCTTACATGTACAATATGATTCTTTAACATTACACTTATCTAATATTTTCATTATTAAGATAAACACGTCTAGAGAAATGGTTTTTTTTTAGTCACACGTCCCACGACTGCAAGGCGCGAGCTCAGTTTGCTGCCGTTTGTGAATTTCCCCCTTTTGGTGGGATCAATAAAGAATCAACCAATCACTTCAACATGACGTGAAATCAACTCACCATGCGCTGTCCCTGAGGATATCTCGACCATCAAAGGAGTAGATTGGTGTATTATCCCTTAATTTGCTTGCATTTTCACCAAAGATAGATTCCCAACTGTCAAACAACACTTGGTCCTGTAGAGAAAAAGACAGTCGACTTGGTGAACGGCTTGATTTGTGTGTGGATTTCACACACTAGTGGCCGTGGAAGCTTTTTCACCTTGAGGTTTACAATGTGGAAGTTGTTCCTGTCCGACCTGCGGACGATGGTGTAGAGGTCTTGGAGCTTGGAGGACAGGAAGGCTCTGAAAGTCCCCTTCAGGCCGATGGCTCGGGCCTGCTGGAAGCACAGGAAGTCTGCACCTCGGATGCCTCGCATGTTGCCGGTCTGCGGCGCATTCAGGGCGACGAGATGGAGCTGATGAGACGCACACAGGCTCAGGTTAGATTTCGTCATTGCACATTCATCTTTTATTCATTTATTTATTGTTGTTTAGATTACTGTTGGTATAAAGATTAGACTTCAGAATACTGACTCTGGGTTTTTGTTCGTTTTAATTTGCTTTGCCAGCAGTGCGTCAGCATGACCTTGTTGTGCTTATAGACCTTTCATTGTGAAAAATATTGATTTTAAAAAATGTATTCTAGATTTTGTAGTTTTACTTGTTTTCCATTTCAATGTTTGTCCAGCATTTATTTCACCGTCTGAGTTTGCAGAGTTCAGTTTTGTGCACACGAGATTCTGTTCGGACACACAGCAGAAAAAATAAAGTTAAAAAATATGCAATTTGACTGGTTTTCCTTCTGTCGACTGGACGGGAAATTTGGTTTGAAGACGTTTCGCCACCTATTCAGGAACCTTCTTCAGTTCTGAGCTGGAAATTTGGTCTTCAAACCGAATTTCCAGTTAGTCCTGGAAACCATGACCTGGACGACTGAGAATCTTCACAGACATGCATTCTGACTCCACTGATGTGATAACCAGCAGCTGTAGCAGGATTGCTAGCTGTCACAGAAAAAGTGTTCAAGCTCAAGACTTGGGCCAGCGGGAGGTGTCCCAATGTGGATCACCTGAAAGCCGGGCAGCAGCGCCACCACCAGAGAAGCGTAGCCACAGATATCTGAGCTTGCAAGCTTCATAAATACTGTATCAATCTGACTTTTTGAAATGCATGCATACCTGACGGGACCTGTGTCGCTCATTACACGCATGACCAAAAGCAACACTGAATTCACCATCATCAACAAATGTTGTTTTGGGGGTTGTGACAAAAAGGTTGAGAATCACTGTTGTAGACAACAGCAGATACATAAATCAGCATTTTTTACTAGACTAGAAGTGAATGCAATTATTAGCTGCACTTTGATCCACTTCATCTTTTTGCATTTTCAATTTGAGTAGAAAATCTCAAAAGTCAGTGTGTTGATGGAACTTAGTTGTGAATAATGGGAAACAGATTAATAACTGCTTTTCTGCATGAGCACCACCAAGGCAGTTCATCTCCCCATGTGACATTATTAGGGCCTGTGTCCACACGGAGCATTTTGAAATACTACTATATTTTCTGACATAATAGTGGTTAACGATTTTTTTCAGGTGAGAATATGTACGATTAAAATTACAATCTGCAGTCAAGTATGGATGAAAGTGCATCGAACCTCGATGTCTTATATAATGACGACAGAGACAGAATGTCATCATGCGGATGTGTATTAAAGAGAATGATGCAGTGATAATTCAGTACATAAACTCCAGCTAATTGGCCAATGTGCTGAGTCATCAGCCTGGCAAGATATCAAACGTTACCTGGCAACACCCCCAGTGATCACAGACTTTAAATTTTTGACTTTGACCTCCAAAATGTCTGCTGTGACTGCGCGGTATAGAGTCTACTGCATCTGGTTCGGCTGTACTCACTCCAGATCCTGATGTCTCCACAGGTCCAGCAGGCTGCAGAACAGGTGGAGTCGGCCATTTCTGATGAGTCACTGGGAATCGGTTCTCAATCTGCTGTGTGGCTAGCCTTCCATCTGTCTGTCCTGTGTGTCGTTGGTCTGGGAATCTGGGATCATACTGTGGGGGGTATCTGGGGTCCACAGGTGGATGTGGAGGAGGCTCGATGGGCCGGATCACAGATCCGCTGTGGGAGTAATGTCCTGCTCCACTGTTGTGGGACTGGTCCTGAGACTGGGGGTACACGATCACCGGTGGAGGCTGCACCTCAGCCACCTCATTCTCCTGTAAATGTAAAACACCACAAGTGACCGTGACATGGGACGGGATGTAGGTGGGTTTGTGTGTGCGTTTCCCTTACCAGATCTCTGAAGAACGGACTGTACTCGCCGAGCTATGAGGGAAAAGACACACGTCAGTTTCCAATGTGAGTAAAAACTCTGCAGTATGACGTCTTAAACCTGCAGTAAACAATACTTCTGATGTTAACATTAAATCAAACGAATGTAAAGGGACGTGAGCTATTCATCACTTTCACTGTTTTTCTGTTGTCACTGTTTTACAGATGATACTGTATCAGTACTAAAATACTGCTGCTTGTGACTAAGTGTAATATTACATATCTAAAAAATTCAATTTCATGATACTATATGAAATAAAAATGCATGCAGTTGATTGCTGATTGACGCTTGATTATATTAGCTATTTTCCATTATTTTTAATTACTATCTGTGTGAACTACTACACTTGTACATGTTCTTGGCCAAATTAGTGCACAAGGTTGGTCTCATTTCCCCGTTTTCCACTTCTGTGAACCTTCCATCCTTGATTGGGACTCAAATTGATCTTCGTGCAGCACAGATACTGTATATCTGTTGTGGAAGTCTTTACATACCATGACATGTAAAGGAGTTGTGACACACTTCTAAATAACATAAACCATCTCAATATATTTTGAACTGAAGTTCAAAATATATTTAATATCGGATATTCTAAATGATCAAGAGTGAAATCTTGCATGCGTTAAATAAAAGGAAATGTATGATATCACTACATCACTTACTGATACATTATGAAAACTCAGCACTGACAGAGATGAGAAAACACTGCGGTATTTGCAACGTTTTTTGACTCCTTTCTTCTAAAGGCTTCTTGAACCTTCCATTTGCATCTTAACTTAAAGGGACTAAGATGCAGAAAAGAGGATTCAAGGACTAAAGATATTAATGTGGAAATGAGAGGAGGAGCTAATACATATTTGAACCTTTGGTGAGCAGGTGACCTTGATTTTCCCCAGTGAACGCGAGCTTGCTTTTCATTAACACCATATTGGAATGATTGAGTTTGTGCACAGACTTGTCTCTGGCTGTCTTCCTCCTTGCTCCTGAGCAAACAATGGTCTGACCATCATTCAGCGCCTGTAATGCAGCTCTTTGGCTTTGTCAAATGGAAACACAGGGATTGGACTGAAATCGGCACACTTACCAGCAGCAGTTTGATGATAAAGTATGCAACCTGAAGAAACAATTGTACCAACAATTCAAGTAAAAGCTCCAGCGGAGGACTCTGTGAATGCAATAAGTCATCTGAAGACTTGGAGCTTTCTGCTGACATAAGGGACTCCTGGTCTTTCCATGCAGGCCTTCATGCTGTCAATGGTCCCAACCGCTGGCTCAGTTCTGACAAGTCAGTCCTGCTTCAAGAGTGACATCCTGGCTTGCTGGGCAGAGCACTTCAGTGACCTCTTAAATAGAGCCGCTGAAGTGCGCTTAAATGATTGATTGATTGATTGATTGTCCTCAATCTTTGAAGATGCAATTGCTGCTCTACGGCAGCTGCCTGTGCAAAATGCACTGGCTAACCCCCGTACCAATGTAGAGACAGTGAAAGCACTCCAGCAGACATCTTTTGGAAAAGCTCCAGGAGGTGATGGATTGCCAGCAGATATTTACAAAAAAGGAGGTATGGCAGTAGTAGACAAGCTAACATCCCTATATGAGATAATGTAGGAGTAGGGCAAAGTCCAACAAGACTTCCAGGATGCTTCCATAGTGCATACAGTATACAAGAGGAATGGGGACAGGGAACCTGTGACAACCACTTTGGGATAGCCCTCTTGAGTATTGAAGTCAAGATCCTGGTGAGAATCATCCTCAACTGACTCATTAGCCATGTAGCTGAGAATGTTGTCCCTGAGTCCCAATGTGGTGTCTGCACAGGTAGAGGTATCTCTGATGCGATCTTTGTCATTCCACAGTTGCAAGAGAAGTGCAGAGAAGAGGACAAAGGTATTTACATATCGCAAGTTTGTTGACCTCACCAAGCCTTTGATACAGTCGATCAACAGGGCCTATGGAAAATCCTTGGCAAGTTTGGCTGCCCACAGAAAATGATGTCTCTCATTGCTTCATTTCACGATGGAACGCAAGCTAGCGTCCAAGAGAATGGTAACGTGTCAGAACCATTCCCAGTCAAAAATGGAGTGAAGCAAGGATACATCTACTGGCACTGACTCTTCTCCACATTGTTCTCTGCCATGCTACTGGGTGCCTTCGAAAATTGCAATCAAGGTGTCAATATCCACTTCCACAAAAAAAAAAACACAAAAAAACCCCACAAACTCTTTAACTTGCAGAAACAGCAGGAAAGGACAAGTGTCTGAGGCTCTAGAATTCCTCTTTGCCAACAACTGCATTGACAGCCACCACTCATGAGGATATTCAGCACATCCTGGACCATTTTTTCAGCATCCTGTAGTCTCTTTGGCCTAAACAAGACTGAGGCCATGTTTCAGCCATCTCTGTCTCAGGGCCCTTCTGCACTCCACCCACTGCCAGTGACCATAGGCTGTACAGAGATCTAGTCCATGGAGAAGATCTGCTACCTTGGCAGCACCATCTCAAGCAATGGATCAGTGGAGCTTTGGTGGACAGGTCATGTTGTCTGGATGCCAAATAGCTGCATTCCAAAGATGCTGCTCTATGGACAACTTAAGGAAGGACAGCGTGGTCTAAGAAGACTCCTCCTTCGCTTCAAGGACACACTGGAGGCCAGCTTGAAGACTTGAAACTTTAACATTGCATCCTGGGAAGATACAGCTGGCAGCAGGGAAAGCTGGAGGCACCAAGTCACCCAAAGCATTGAAACCTTTGAACAAGCAAGAATAGCATCCACCCAAACCAAGACAGTTCACAGAAAATGTGTTCCTACTACTTCAACAGTGGAGAAGGTTCCCTGCAGCATCCGTGGAAGATTTTTGCTGTGTCTCAATTCAAGGGTTGCAGCCGACGTGGGATGCATTTGTCGGCTGTTGACGTGACAGCCGAATGCAAAGGCTGTCCAATTTTGACCTTCAATGCAGCCTTTGTCGTCCGAATAACGAAGGATACAACCGATGAATCCTTCATGGCCCATTGTATTCCATAATGCATTGTGCACATGACCAACGGGAGTACTGCCGAATCAGGGAGCTATGAGGAAAACTCAATTAAATAAGAGCGCATTTCCAATTTGTGAATTACATTAAAAATGAATGAAAAATCCTCCATCTCAATGCAGCAGCTGGTTGGCGACAGGCACATACAGTATGTCATTACGCAAGGGTAGGAACAGCTTTGCTAATTTACGCAAATTGCCCAGCCTCCGTGGACTAGACCGTCCCACTGAACGACTGTTAGGTGTAGACTTTGCGGACCATGAAGACTGCAGCCCACACGGGGCTACAAACACGAGGAGCCTCGCCAAAAGGAAATGACTGCTTGCCTACTCGTCCATCGGAGCAACAGGATACTCCATTGTATTTAAATTATTAATTTTTCCTTTTTGTGATTGGATAATTGCCAGGTGGCCTTTAGTTACAGACAGACTATTTCAGGAGGTGAACAGACAAAAAACAAACAATGAAACCACTCTAATAATCTAGTTCTGTTCAACCTGTCATAACTCATTTAGTCTCGGTTTGTGACTGTGTTTGAATGGAGCCATATGAGCGGCGACTTAGTCCATCCTGTGTCTTTCACCTTGGAAACCAGAGTTCAGTTCTGGTGAAGTAGCATCTTAAATTATCTTCAGTGTTCCGTTGGAGAAAACATTAAGATCTTGGCACAGTTTATTCAAGCATTAAACTCCGAGGCTTATGACATGTCAAGAAACACAACATTAGCAGACGGACTAATCACCCACCCCTGACTGAAAGCATGCTTCTATACTTGTTTATAGGGGAAGCAAGTGTAGAACTTTACCAGAACTTGCCGCAGTCCATCGCGAACTCTTAAATACAGGTCTGCTTTGTCTATGATGTAGATGAGACTGCCCTCAGGCTGGCGTCTGGCTGTAGCAATCATGGTGTCATATGATCTCAAAACTGTCACCTGTCCAGAAAACAAAAATTGTCTTTAACCTAATTGACCTAGAAACAAGCACCTATAACGGACGTCTTTTAGTAGACAAACCCAAGGCTGTAAGACATGTGAGGTTTGACAAACTGCAAGCAGTGACACCTACCCCAGAGGAGAGACCAGGAGCTCCAGGTGGTCCAGGAGGTCCGGGAGGTCCAGGAACAGTGAGAGCTTCACAATGGAAAAAAAAACCTGTTAATATTTCCTCATATGTACAGCTTCACTGAGTCCAGAACAGAACATTAGTGTTTTGGGTAAAATTATTAGACCAGCTGTGATTTTCAATCAAAATCAACAACTCTACGTGGTGACCTTTTCATATTCTGCTCTTGGAATAATTATTTCTTGATTGTTTTTCGATGTACTTCATTAATGTGATACTTGTTATTGAAAATTAAGTTTTTGCTGCCATTAATTCAAAAGAGGGGGTCAAAAAAAATTGTAAAAAAATTAATAAAATGAGTTTCTGTACATGTTGGAGTTTGTTTCTAAATTCAGTACTGAGGGTACAGAAGCCACATACGGTTATTGGGCCTGTAGGCTCCAGGTAGAGACGGCAATCCTGCAGATCCTGGAGGACCAGGTGGGCCTGGAGGACCAGGTCGCCCATCATAACCAATCCCTGGTGGTCCTGGTGGTCCTTGCGGTCCTGGAGGGCCAATAACAGCATCTCCCTTTGGCCCCTATATGAAAAAAAGGAAAACTCGGTTACTGGATCAACAAAGAGATTTTGGGTTAGGTTTTACCATTCGTATTGGATCAAAACTGCACTGGATCAAAAAGTGTTTCCACAGCTGCCCCATGTGAAAGCATCTACGTATTTTCCATGCTATCACTGGTGATGCAATGGAGCCGTCATTGAGAAATGGACAAAATGTCTAAACTCACCGGTAAACCGGGTTTCCCAGGAAGTCCTGGTGGTCCCTGCACCCCAAAGTGTGGGTCATAATATCCACCACCAGGCTCTCCCTTTTCTCCTTTCACACCAGGGTCTCCTCGTTGTCCTTTCAATTCATTCTGGAGGAAAAAACAAACAAAAACGAGGTTTTCAATCACTACTATATACTATATAACGACAAATTAAACCACACTCATTAAGGTACATAATTGTCGACCCTACACTTTTGTTTTTGTTTGAGGTTTTAGAATTTGACGCTGCCACTGATGATTGTCATTAGTGGCGGTTTCTTATTTTTCTAACTTACCTTGAATGTATAAATATCAAAATTAGAAGCCGTTCCTGCAAAAAAACAAAATGTCAGCGACAACAACGAACAACACAGATAAATGTGGATGTTCTTAAGACGGATTTGAATTTCCGACTTTTACCTGGGATCCCTGGAGGACCCCTCTCCCCACGATCGCCTTTTTCTCCTTTAACTGCTACAAAGACAACAAGTTATGTATTTTGAATGGTGGTGTTTAATCTCAAGTGTCCGACACTGTCCCAATTTTCAACTGGGCTTCATGAAGCACGTGGGTTAAATGTGCACTTAAATAGAACAAGGTTTAATCTCTGACCAATGACAAGTCTTCACACTGAAATCGCTGAATCACGTGACACAGAAGAAATGTTTACAGACACATGAAGCCTTTTTTACTGAAACTGATCTCATCCTAGTTCTGTATATTGCAGCTAAAACAAGAGTGTTGTCCATACCTGGATAATTTCTTACGTCATCATATCGCTGTAGACAGATGGAAAAAAAAAACAGCTAAGGACCACAGCAACAAGTTTTATGCGAAAGCAGAAGCGATCACTCATGGACACCATTCCAAGCTGTGGGATGTCATGTACTCACGTTGAAGCGATCTATGGAAATGGCAGGTCCAGGAGGTCCTGGCGGTCCTGGCGGTCCAGGGGGTCCTGGGGTTCCCTATTAAAAAAAGCATTCATTCAGCATTTATGTACACTACCAGTCAAAAGTTTGGGCCATTCCACATTTTTTAATACATATATGTGAAAAGTGAACTGGTTGGAGTGCATTGTCAAGCACACATTTTGACTCATTATTTCTTCAGATACACAGAATTTGTTCAGTGACTAAAGCAAAAGAAAGGCATTTCGATGAAGCCAAAGTTTAGGTTTATTTTGACAAACATTGGTGTTATTGTTGCTAAACTGATATTACTAATAAATCATACAGGTACTTGTATAAATATTGTTGTTTCTTTTTTCTTTGCATGAAAAAAGTGGCCAGTTTGACATATACAGTATATTAAATGAGGATTAAGGGGTAGAAGGTGGATGGATGGATGGATGGATGGATGGGTTGGCCCCAAACTTGTGACACTTGTATTCCATCCATCCATTTTCTACCCCTTAATCTTTGCATATATTGGGCGGGGGTGGGGGGGGGCTGGAGCCTATCCCAGCGAAGCCCTGAATGAGTCGCACTGATGTCATGTAGAGACAAACAACCATTCACACTCACATTCATACCTATGGGCAACTTAGAGTGACGAGTTCTCCGAACCCCCAGTGCGTGTTTTTGGTTGTGGGTGGAAGCCGGAAAACCCGGAGAACCCACGCAGACACGGGGAGAACATGGAAGCTCCACACAGAAAGCTCCCGCCGTCCGGCGTCGGGATCAAACCCAGCGAAGCACGAGTGCTACCCACTGCACCACCGCGCTGCCCGAGATTGTACTCCAATTCCAAATTTAGCATATTCTATCATTTTCAAAGCAAACATTGACAAAGCACTGACTTACATTTCGTACATGTGTGACAAATGCAAAAATCCTGATGTAGTCGTGTGTAGATGTTATTGCAATTCATAATATAGGCCTATTTTTGAAAGTTGTTTTTTTTTGGTAATTTCTTCATGTCTTCATTTTGTTCCCATTTTGCTCAACTTTGTTTATTCTGTTGCTTATGTTGTTCAATTTCTTGATTATTTTGTTCATTTCATGTTGAAATGAGTTAATTTTGGGGGTTACTTTGTTCTCGTTTTTTTAAGCTTCATCCAATGTAGATGTTGCGGACACTGAGTGTACATTGTGATATTTTCCGAGATAGCTATCATATTGTGGAAATCCAATACATTAATAAAAACCCAACCAAAATTCTCTCTTATTAAGTGTGAATTCTGTGTCGCCAAAGTCTTCATTAAGTTTCACACTTTAAACACTTTTGCATTTGTTGCGCAGAAGTCTACATTTCTGTCCGGCGTCCAAATCTGACTCATTTGAGATTCATTCTGTAGCAAAAATCAATGGTCAAGGTGAAGTATGATAAAAGAGACCATAAGGCATCAGTAATGCCAGCCATACTTACGGGATATCCAAAGCCAGCTCCAGATCCCGGCTCTCCTTTCTCCCCCTTGAATCCATTTATGCCAGGGCGACCCTGAAACAAGACACATGAGCGTTTCAACACGAGCCTACATCACCCGTTAAGCCAGCACACTGCGTCATGTAAAAGAACTTACAGGTCGGCCAGGCATTCCGATTTCGCCCTTTAATCCGGGAGGTCCATACGGGCCCTGCACAAATCAGGAAAACTAATGCATCAATGCGTAGAACAAAGACAACTAGGAAAAGTCATATTTTATACATTAAACCGGAGCAGGGCAATACAGGCGAACTGTTGAAACACTTACAGGAGGCCCAGCAGGTCCTGACGAGCCTTGATCTCCCTGTTTCATTAAAAAAAACCAGCCAGGTCTCAGCCACAAACCTTCTTACTATGAATAAAAATCTTCGGTGCAGGTGACAAACAGAGGAAAGCGAACAGTGCATTTCAGGTTAATGTGTTCAAACTCACCTTGGGACCCATTAGTCCCTCCAGATGCAGTAGATTACCGTCAGGTCCAACCAATAAGCCTGGCTCGCCTTTCTCTCCCTGAACACAAAGAAACAATGGACACACAGTGACACTGAACTGCCCTAATGATGAATGAACTTATAATAAACCAAACACACAATGCACTAAAAACAAAGAGGTGACCAATCATCATGGCTCTGTTTATCTCAAAAGGGTCAGTGTTTGTTACCTTCACTCCGAATCCGGGAAGGCCAGGGTCACCTCTGTCACCTTTCGGTCCCATCGGGCCCTGCCATGGAATGGACCAAATACGCAATAGTCAGTGATGATACCAACAATTTCTGTCCTACTGCGTTTTTAAGGTTACAAAATAAAAACCTATTTAGCCTCTGAAGCTCTAGTGTCTTTTCTGATCCACAGGACTGTAGCCAACCTCCCTGGACGTGGCCGCAGGAGGAAAATTGATGACAAATTGAAAGCACAGATAACAAGAATGGTAACAAAAGAGCCCAGAACAACCTCCAAACAAATTCAAAGTGAACTCCAAGGTCAAGGTACATCAGTATCA
>JAQQAE010018083.1:0-11287 GCA_029823295.1 Pseudamia nigra
TTATGACTTGGTAGTGTGTCCGTGGACACTGCACACGTCCATAACTGTAAACAACTCCACCACGCCGCTGCCGGCGGACCCGGGGCTGCCTGCGGCCACACGAGCTCAATTGCCATAAGCCTTTGTTGTATATCTTGTTTCTTTCTTGATGCACTCTGGTCTCAGTTATGACTTAGGTCTAGTTTAAGTGGTCGGGACTCTGAGTGTACTACCACCACTGTCCCACATGTCCATCCTCCCTGTCTGTTGATGGAGTCACATCACACTGAACTCATTCCTGTTGGTTCTGTAAAACACACCTAGTTTCTTTAAATAGTATATAGTCATAAGACGATTCAAAAAATATGTGCCTGGATTTAATTTATATTTTATCAGCATTCATGTGATGTGTAAAATGGTCAAAAACAACATACAAACTGCACTACAGCATATGCAAAAATAAAAATACTGTCCACAGGAATACCTCTAAATGCATGTTTTCTGTTGTGCCTATTTGATTGTTTCTGTACATACTATACAACCTATGCCTGCATGCTGCTGCTGCTTAGTATTTGTGTCTGTCTTGCACCTAAGGATTATTTTATTTATGAATTGATGAATAGTATTGAGCCCATTTTTAGATTTTTTTGGCCAGCAGTCTAAAAAGAATTAAATGAAAAGTCACTATCGTGATCTTTTCAGTCCTATAGTGCTATAGTTGTGGTTCCATTCCAGTGAAATCATATTTCAGCCGATAATAGTTTCCACAGCCTCTTCATTGTTTTCAGACAGACTGTTTCTTTCTCCTGTCATGTTTTTTTTATTTCCCAGATGGCGTTAGCCAGAGATCCTGGTACAGGCCAGCAGAGCCAGGAGCAGAGAGATGCCGCAGACCAAAACTTTGACTACATGTTCAAATTGTTGATCATCGGTAACAGCAGCGTGGGAAAAACCTCCTTCTTGTTCCGCTATGCAGATGATTCATTCACATCAGCCTTTGTCAGCACAGTGGGCATTGACTTCAAAGTCAAGACCATCTACAGGAAAGACAAGAGAGTCAAACTCCAGATTTGGGTGAGATGGAAAAAGCACACTGTTTTTTTAGCTTGGTATCTAGCATTTTGGAGGAGGTCCTGGAGATCAAGAAGATGCAAGGAAATTCAATATGTTAGCATCACTATGACCATTTTATTGTTACATATTACACAAATAAATCTGGGCAAGCATTTAAACTATCTGAAAGCTTAAAAATAAAACTTCTTGAAGTGCACTGCGAACCAACTACAAACATTAGATCATGGAAAAGTCATTTTTGATGTTCTAGACATTTATTTGGCATGAGTTTGGCTTAGTTGGTGCCCAAAAGGGTTTCGGGGCTGTATCTAGGTTTTATAATAGTAGGCAAAATCCTGCACACATATTTAATAAGCAGAGAAATGGGTTTTTTTTTTGTTGATTTCAATGATATGTTTTCAGGATGATTATGACAAACAGTACTAAGCAAAAATGATTTTGGAATGAATGGACAGAAATACATGTATAGTCAAAACAAAGTTGTAAATGCTTCTGTTTGTATTCAGAAACTGAATATAATCACAATAAGAACTGTAACATTTCTGTAGGTGACAAATACAGACATGAATGAAGGCTAGGAAAGGAGATATTTAAGTGATATTTAAATGTGTTGGAAGTGATATTTTAAAGACTAAGCTGCTGTTTGTGGTTCCTGTGCTGTATTTGAAAGAAAATATTTTACTATAACCAAAGGCTGTAAGGAATCAGGCTCCTCTTTTACCCGGCTTGAACTCTGTATCTCACAGTGAATGGCTAAGACATAAACAGAGCCGTTCAGAGAAAGTGCTGTTATTTTCCTGCACCGTCGTGGTTTAAGGCTATTACATACACATTGTCTGGTTTCTCCTTTGCAGCAGGAAGCAGGAGTTTAAGCGTGACAGATAAGCCCAGCTCAAGCATGTTGACTCAGAGAAGGATGTTTGCTCAGTGCAGAAGTCAGGTACTAAAAGCTGCACATTGTTTTACACTTTGACCAGATTTCACTCTAATTAATTTGGCACAAAAATCTGACCCTGTAATTATAGGTTGAGAGTGTGGACATCAGTAAGTCCTTAGTTTTTTAGTCTGCTTTTATTATGATTTGAATGTGAAGCATGTTACTTTTAGAGGTGGGTATGAGACTGACATGACACTGTTATAACTACGGTATAAATGTAAAAGGGGCTTTCTGAATGGTTTTGACCGCTTCCCTTCAGCGTGATTTGGTGAATGACGTCATTGTTAATTGACTTAACATGAACCAAAATTACATAATCTTTCACAAACTCAACATAATGAATCTAATTATTAAAGAATTATTCATGACACTGTTATACAATCATTTGACACTGTAATAACACCTAATGACATTTTAATGACTAGTCCAAATTATACCATGAGGCTAAGGGAATTATTCATGACACAGTTAAGAGTATCATGACAGCCAGTGTCAAAACCAGTCACATATGACAGACATATAACACATACAACTAAAGAAATGTCAGGTTCTTTTAGCGGAGACATCTGGCGGTGTGTTAATTTTACATTAAAAATGACCTAACTGACTCAATGACACTGAATGACATCAACCATTAATATTCATAAAGACTCCTTCATGTTCATGACAGATGTCAGTCTTATGTACAAGCATTCAACTGCAGTATTGGTCTTCATCATGAGTCTTCATCCTAAATGACAAACTGGAAATAAGAATTAGCCACACAAAGGTTCAAGTTGCATTTATATTTTACAGCCACTTTTAGGAGCCAGCCCAAGGCCTTCTTCTACTGGATCAATGACAAAATACCCACATTTATTACTGATGTGTTTTAGTTTGCATCAGCTTTTTCCATATTTGAATATTTGCATTTATATTATACATAAATATTTGCCATACCGTATTTGAATCCGTATTGGCGTCATACCACTGTTATGTTTAATGCTCCATACATCTCTCTAGAATATAATGATTTCAAACTGCAAAAAGATGTTTAGAAAAACAATATGTAGATATGGAGCACGACAAATCTTTTATACACAGATCAATGTTTGGTTGTGTTTGGTGTGCTAACAGGTGAAGGAGCCATCTCTTGAATTGCTGTGGTAGTTTTGTGGATGTATATTCACCTATAAGGAATAGAGGTCGACCGATTATCTGCGCCAATGTCTGGAATTTTGACGTATATCGGTATTGGTGTTTTTTTTTTAATCCGACCAGCCGATATCAAGAAATCAATTAAAAACAGTTTTATTTCGGCTCAGACGCTGCTGCCCCATCTCTTTCTCTCTCCTGCACTTCTGTCTCCAGCATTGTTCCCGCCAACGGCGCCATCTGATTGGTTAAACAGTCACAGCTTGTGTAAGTGGCAGAGACACTGAGGCGGAGACTGTCCACACACACACACACACGGCGGAGATGTTTTGTCATGTGGCTCTGCATACGACAAAACACATGTGTTTGCGTTTTACGGAAAGCAAACACACATCGAAGGTAAATGCAGAAAACTCCTGAAATTGCAATAAACATCCCACTGCTCTATATCTCACAACTACTTCTAACGTTACAGTGTGCAGCAGAATAATGTACCACCGGAGTAAACATTAGCAGCTCTGCTAAGCTAGTAGCACCTCCCAACATGTCTGTGAATTACTTGAAACAGGGCAGTTGCTGATATCGATTTGGAAACAGTGCGTGATTGTAGAAGCCTGTGTGTGTGATTGTGAGAGAGGAAGAAATTTAATTCAGTCTTGTTTGGTTGCAGGGAAGTACGCTGAGATGAAGGCTGACTAGGTTTTAGCATAATATTAGCTCACCGGTCCTGCTCTCAGCAGACTATGTATTATCAATGGGGAGAATGTGTGTGATGTGGAGAAGAGTGTGTGTTTGTGTGAAAGTCACATGACAAACTCTACAGCTCACGACTACTACAATAACTTGTGAGTCTAGGATCCATGCACTTCTGGAGCTATTTATTTTCTATTTATTTGGTTAAATAAACATGCTTTAGGCATTTAAACAAAGTTAAGTGTTTGTATTATTCAACATTTTGATGCCAATTTTTACACTTTTACTGCAAATGAATAGCGGCTCCAAATATCGGTTATCGGCCTCCTTAGCTACTAATAATCGGTATTGGTATCGGCCCTGAAAAACCCATATCGGTCGATCACTAATAAGGAATCTGAAAGCTATACCTCGGCCAGTGTTTTATTATTTTTGTAAATGGTGCCCAGATGTTGGTGAAAATGTGAGCTAGCCTCACGCTTAGACCCATAGTTTGTTTTAATGTCAGGTCTAATCAGTGGCCAAATGGATTGTGTGTGTTGACAAAAACAAAACTTAAAAAAGCAACAACTTGAACTTTGGTTATAAAACTTATATTGACACAGCATAGTTATGAAAAAAATCTGTAAAACTTCATCAGTCAGCCTTTCTCTGCACAACTGTTAAAATCTACACTCTGGTCCGGAAGACCCAAAGCCACCATCTTGCTCTTTTGGTCTGCCAGTCCTCTTCCTGTCAAGAGTTTCCATCAGTGTCTGAGTGCCTTTTGATGGTGAAGGAAACTGTACTCACTGACACCTTTCTTCGCAATTTCTGTAGGAAAGACCTACACTTTAAGTGTTATGATGGTCTGTCTCTCTTCCATTGTATTTGTTGCTTTTTCTCACCATTTTTGTAGCAACACAGTGCATTCTGCAGTGCGATACTGTTCAAATAATGCTCACGAGGATATGGTGCCACAATGCGTTCCAACGCTGCTTTCATGCAGACTGAGGGGGTTTTAATTAATCAAGGAAACTTGGGACACCCATAGGAATTAGTTGTGTCGAGTTTCAAGGCTTGATTAACCTTGTTGGAGAACAGCTTTAAGTTGTTAACCCATGTATTGTTCCCTAAAAAAGGCCTTTTTGTATAATTGTGAAATGTTCTTTATTTTTCAGTTGAGTAACCTTAACTTTTGTAACCTCTGACAGTTCAACACTTGTACCAGTTAAAGCTACAGTATTCATTGACCTTGAACTGCTTGCATTTTAACGAAAAACTGTAACAATTGGGGTGTTCTAAAACTTTTGATCAGTAGTGTATCTGCGCAGTCAAAAGCAATTAGACAACATACATACATCAGCTTCAATACCGATTCCAAAAACAATTCTTTTTTATAGTAATTCTGTATTTTAACAACTAAAAATCACACTACCAATTATTTGTTTGCATTTTATTCACTCAAAGCAGTTTCTTAACATTAAATTATTAACCTGTTTGCTGCGGTATGGTGTAAAAACTGTTTTATTTTCCACAAAATATGGCTGCCTACTGAATGCACTGAGACACATATTAGGAACTGAAATATGGTTCCAACTGACGATGCATTTTTCAGTAGTACTCTATATTATCCAAGCAAAATGTTCAGTGCTATAAAAGCACAAATAGTTGGGATCCAACCCAAAAAAAAACAACAAAACTGAGTATAAAATGCTCCCTAATGTCAGATTTATAATTTACTTAAGGGTTTTTTTTTTCAGATTTCACCAGAAGCAGAGTGAAAATGTACTTTTCATAATCATTGTTCATCTTCACCCCTTTCTCTCGTTTGCCCTTTTGTATGCCGCTGCCTGTCACGGATGCAGCGTAAACTAATTTCTCACACTCTGGAGTTAATGGCAGTTGATGTTTAACATCGTCCCCAGACGGCAGAGTTCATGAAAGATGCATGACTCTAAGCTGCTGAAGCTGAATGTGCTTACTACGCAGACTGACATCCAGGACAGATCTATTACTGAATGCAAGTGGAAGGCTAGGCGTAGCCCACAGTACGCCCACTAGATGAAAGTAATACATCTTTTACTTTCACTTAATGTATTCAGCACAGTTTGCCTTCTCTGCTCTTTTCACACTCATACCATCATATACACAGTTAAGTATGCGCTCTAATTGGAAATGAACAGTGTGCTCTCTGTACGGTTCTCTTACTACATGCTGTAGATCACTGATAAGTTTTATATCTGCCTCATATTATTAGAGTGTGTGACAGCTACCACTGTCCTTATGATTTTTCCTATGACATGCCATTTAATGGTTTCCCTCAAAGAACATTAAGATAAAATAACAGCCCTTCAGAACTTTAAGCAGGTACCGTATCACAGTGTACTTTGAGGGTGTGGCAACATCAGCACACATTGGGAGGAATTTACCTCTGCTCCAAGTTAATGATTCACCTTCGAAGACTACCGAATTAACCCTTTATGTTCTCCCTTTCTGAGTCTTTCTGTATTCATAGAATCATCAAGCAATTTTTTTGTCACTTTTACCCTGATTATGTTGGAATAGTATACTCAAGGAATTCAGTCACATACAGCGTTATATTATTAGATCCCTTGAGTGTGTTTTTGTCTCTGTTTTCCAATAGTGAATGCTTCCTAAATTTTGCTCGTGTTGAACAATAAATGTTCCTCCATGAAAGACCCATTTTCTCATTTGTGTTGTGTTTCTACAGGACACAGCAGGTCAGGAACGATATCGAACCATAACCACAGCCTACTACAGAGGAGCCATGGGATTCCTGCTGATGTATGACATCACCAGCCAGGAGTCATTCTGTGCTGTGCAGGACTGGTGAGGACACACTCAGATATGGCTTTATATAGGGGCTGGGAAATGAAAGGATAGCAACTGTGATAATTGTATTTATTGTGTTATGTCCTTTTCTTTTCTCTTTAGGGTTTACAATGTTCATATTATTTCAGTGACTATGTTTACATATGCACAACAGGCTTTTTCCCTTATTCTGAAGAAGGCAAAATTCTGCATACACTGTCCATACACAGATTATAAACAAGGCTTTTACAAAGTTTTTTTCCACTGGTGACAGAATTTAGCCTATCTGCGTCATCACTTCAAAGGCTGTCCTGAAAAAGTGAAGTTAGTGATATTTGTTTATATCTAAAACCAACTGATACTACAACTGTTTTAATGTAGGCGCGTTTTCGCTTGGACCAGAACTGTGGACTTCGCAGCGTCCATCTGTACCATGCAGTAGACCTCAACCTACTCATGAGACACATTTTCTGAATATGCTGTACACATTTGTGCAAAAAAAACTGGAATAATATACAGTATATTCCACATGAACAAAGGCCTTATTCTGAATTATGTGAAACCTGTCAAATTCAACATTTTTCTGTATTTGGAGTAATGGGCTATAGTACTACACATGTAAACATATTCATTGGTTTTCAGACTGCACTTATTTTGATAAGTTTTGATCTGATGTGAGAGAAATTCACAAAATAAATCACAAAATCAAACCATAAGAGCTATTCTGATTTAATACATATTGTCATGGCTTTTACAAAATTTTTGTGTTTCAGGTCATTTTCATCATTTACATCATCATTATTACTATTATTATTATTATTATGACGATGATTATTATTATATACCTTGTGTTTTACAGGTTTCATCTAGTTGCATCTTTCACAACATTTTTGTTTCTTTTTTGTTCTTTTTTTCTCCTTTTACATTGTTACACCATGACTGTCTTGTTCTTTTACATCAGTATTTTCATCTTGTTATGCAGTTTCTTCATCTTTTACTTAGGACAAAAATTTGTTGGAAAGAATTAATGATTTAATATAATTATCACTATCAACTGATATGAAAATGGTTATTGTTTTAGGCCATTTTTGCTAAGTTCTAACATCCACTGTTAACGTTCATAGATCTTAATGTGCATGTGTTCAACCATAGCCGACAGCATCTTACTTGACTCATAAATTTAACTAGTACTTGGTGACCTGCGTAATATACTGTACAAGACAAAGTTTCAACAGTCACAGGTTTAAGAAACATAAAGCATTATCTATGTCAACATCTGTCATATAAAACCATGGTAATTAAGCTACAAAAACACTGAAATGTCCGAAAAGTGAGTCTTTAACCAAAACTAAAAGTGGTGATCGGAAAAAAAGTAAGCATCAAGACTTGGTTTGCCTTATTCTCTGTGTTTCTCAGGGCGACTCAGATCAAGACATACTCGTGGGACAACGCTCAGGTGGTGCTAGTTGGAAATAAACTGGACTTGGAAGAGGACAGGCAGGTCCCAACTGAAGAAGCTCGAAGGCTGGCTACAGAGTTAGGTCAGCACACATAGCACGTACAAAAATGAACAAACCATATGTTGCTTCATTATTAAACAGACATATTGTTTCCACTTTGTTTCACCTCAGAGCACCCATTACATTGTACCATATGTGCGTAAGCTCCACATTTTCAGCCGTGCCCCACACGGGGTGTTTGAGTGTCTGTTAGTTTCACTAAAGGCCTTTTACTGTCTAATTAATTAATAAGAATGAATTAATCACATCTACAGTTGTGCTCTCTATCAGAACAAAAAGTGTTTTATTAAAGTTGAATAAATAAAGGCAATGAAGGCTCAACAGTGGACAGTTGAGCTGCCATAGAGACCGACAGTATCAACCAAAGCCCAGCATGGCAGACATTTGCGAGGCTTAATCCCATCATATCTTACTAAAGTAGCAAAAAATTAAGGATGGACCACTAGACCACTCCAAACAAAAGGTCTCAGAGCAAGATGGCTTGTGACAAAAATAACAAAATAAAAATAGTGAAAATTTCAATGTCACTCTATGGGTTCCAGGGGTTTTTGAAGCCAGAGGTTCCTCTAGTGACTGATATTACAAAACACCATGTTATTTCCTCTTTGTCCTCACTGCACAGCCTCAGTCCTCGGCCACTTTAAAGGCAAATGAGTGACGAATGACCACACCACTTTTCTGTTGTTGCCATGGATACCATCAAGTAAACACCCTGCTAGGGTCCAGGATGGTTCTAGTGAACTGGAGGACATCTGTGACATCATTAAAAACACAGAAATCAAAATAACTTTTTTTAGTCCAAGTTAAATGAAAAGCAGCTGCAAGTGTTGCACTGCAGGAGTGTTTTGAAAACAAAATCAAAACCTGATTTTCCACTTTTAACTTCTAGCAGCTCACAGCTCATGCCCCTTCTTCCCATCATATTCTTCCTCAGGTTTTCAGTTCTTCGAGGCTAGTGCGAAAGACAACATCAACGTGAAGCAGGTCTTTGAAAAGCTGGTGGACGTCATCTGTGAGAAGATGAACGAGAGCGTTAATAGTGACACTGGTCAATCAGCCAATCACACGTCAGGTGGCCTGAAGGAGAACACGGCCCCCGCCTCCCAGAGAGGCTGCGCATGCTGAACACTGACAATGGAAATTCATAAAGTACTCACACAGACTAAGTCAGTTGCCAAAACTCAATCACTGTGAATGTTTTCTGACCACGTTGCTTTGACACTGTGATGAATGCTTGGTTCTCTTTTGGCTCATTGTATCTTTTCGGATCTGGGTGGCGTCTTTCTTGCTCCTACGAATAATTTGATTTTGACTGTTACACTGAGATGCCAAAGAGCTGTTTGAGCTGTGCCTTTTGCCCAATGCATCTGCTCACTTTTTTGTCACACATTCCAGTAGTTTCTTTTTATTATTGCAGGATGTGAACAAATGAAAAGCATGTCTCCAATCAGCATGGCTTAAGGATCACTGTGCTTCATTTGTTTCTTGCTTCCCTCTTGTGGGAGTTTTGTAAAACTGCATCATTGTGACTCATGGGCCCCCACTGTGCATTCTTCTCCTGTACAGTATACCACACTAGTGTCTGTATGATCAATAGTCCTGCTTCATGTACAGTACACATTAAATATACCTGAAAGGTGCTGTGTCATTTGAGGTCTATAAATGCTTTGGAGTGGTTTGGCATTTGCTTGTAATTTAGTTTTATGTCATTTTATACTGTTTTATCCAATTGTTCCTTTATTGTGTCCTTAAAACGGACATTAAAAAATATCAATTTATCATGTACATCTGGTTGTATTCATTCACAGAAAGTAGAATTATAAAGGCATCATCTTTATGTATTGTATTGTACAGTAAATAACACTTTTAAAAATGAGTACTTTTTTATTGATTTGTGTTTGTCATTTGTCTTGATTATTTGGTACATTTTTGTTCATTTAGTTTCTTTGCTCATTTGGTTCATTTTATTATGTTGTTGATTATTTTGTTCGTTTTTACATATTGTCCTGTCTTTTTTTGTGCTTTTTTTTGGTTGGGGCATTCATTTTGTTCACTTTCTTGATTGTTTTGTTCACTTTTGAGCATTGGCCTAATTGCTTTCTTCATGTTTCTACTAAATTGCATTTCTCTACTAAATTGTCTGTAAAAATGAATGAAATTGTCCAAAAAATGTAAATAAATGAAGAAAACGACCAAACATTACAAGAAAAATGAACAAAAGTGAATACAAAATAAACAAAAGGAACAGTATCTAACTAAATAATCTGCAAAATGAACAAAAATTGACAAAATTATCAAGCAAATGAACAAAAAAATGAAATAAATCAAGTAAATGATTTAAAAAATTTAAAAAATGAACAACCGTGAATAAAATAATAAATTGTTTTTAATAGTGGTAAGTTCAATATTTTTTCTACACACATTTTTTTTTGGTCTTGGTGCAAAAATGGCTCTTTGGGTTGGAAAGGTTACCGACCTCTGGGTTAGGGAGAAGGAAGAGTGTCTTTTTTTAAACCAGTGGCACTATGTCATGTCCTATTTTATCTACGATACAGATTTTTATTCAAAGCAAAATGAAAGTATTGAGAATTTCACCTGACTACAAAGATTTACTTTTTTTAACGTTTCATTTCAGTTTTGCCTATAGGAAAATTGACCAAATCATAATCAAATTAGGACAACTATAAAGCAGTTTTATTTTGTTTTTGTATACTTTTATCAACCTTGTCATTATTTTTGCTCATATCGGTGCTTATTTTGTTGACTTTTTGTCCAGTTTCTTGATTATATTGTTCGTTTTTGTTCATTTACTTGATTGTTTTCTTCCTTTTTGCTTCTTTTGTTTATTTGCACTTATGTTAAGTTTATAATTTACTTGATGTTTTTGTCAGTTTTTCTGCTTATTGTGTTTTTGTCAATTTGTTAAGTTTTTATTCAATTAATTATTTTGTTCTTTTGTACAGTGGGGCCAATAGGGCCAATATTGGGCAACGTAAAAATGTGCAAGTTCACCCATTTAAAAAGATAAGAGAGGTTGTTGTCTGTTGTGTCAGTTTCGGCAGTAAGATTGTTGTATTCTTGCACTCTCTCTTCTTTTTCTTTCTCTTTTTCTCTCTTTCCTTTTCCTTTACTTTTT
>JAQQAE010018084.1:0-11287 GCA_029823295.1 Pseudamia nigra
TCTATGTTCTCTCTGGCAAACTTCAGTCTGGCCTTAATGTTTTTCTTAGACAGCAAAGGTTTCCTTCTTGCACACCTTACATTAAAGTCAAACTTGTGTCGTCTCTTTCTGATAGTAGAGTCATGCACTTTCACATCAACAGTAGCAAGAGCCTGCTGTAGGTCCGGTGATGACATTTTAGGATTTTTGATGACTTCTTTTAGCATCTTGCGGTCTGCTCTGGGGGTGAACTTGCTTGGATGGCAGTTGTTTTGAATGTCCTCCACTTGTAAACAAGTTTCCGGGTGGTGGAATGGCTGATGTTAAATTATTTTTAAAGCCCTCATAAGAGGCCACAATCTTCTTTCTGAGGACCTCAGACAGCTCTTTGGATCTCACCATGGTGGTCACCCTCACTTCAACAGTCAGGGGCAACACCGAACTTAATGTCTGAGGTTTAAAAATAGTACAAGGCTCCTTCAAAATGCTGGGTAATGATGTTCTGATCATGTTTACCTGATGTGATACACCTGTGTGCGATTTTAACCATTTTAAGTGAGAAAATATGTGAGGGTGTCCTAATTTATTCCTCGCCAGAAATTGCATTCTTTTTAAATTACACTTTACAGAAAGTTTTAAAAAGGCTTTTCTGAATTTTAATTGTTTCGCTATATTACTTGGATACCTCAGTATTGTTAAAATTGGTATTAAATATACATAATGTCCAAATATGTTAAAAAAAAAAAATACAGGCTTTCATAGGGTGTCCTAATTTTTTCACATGACTGTAGGTCACATCATACATTTCCAGATAATCAAATGGTTTGTTTCAGGGCTTATCATCTGCAAAGGGGCTCTGCGACTTAGAAAAAGATGTGAAATCCTTGAGTAACAGCTTGCATGAAATCCAAACGTTCACTTTCCTGAGAGTGCACCTGAGAAGTCCATCCAATATTGAACTCTGCTGAGTGACTACAGGGCTCCCTCCAAAGCCTCAGGTGACGTGACCCCAGAGTCAGTTTAAATGACAATGAAAAGCTGAAAATGCAGGTCACTCTCCTGCATTTTCAGCTGAGCCTGACCTGTAATTATGTCCGAATGACAATGATTCATTGTTAATGTGCTGACAAAATGGCATGAGCTTCTTTACAGGCTAATTACATTGTTCGATCCCTTTCAACCGAAAACAGGTGACATACATTAAACTACTGTTCCTGATATCTGTGACACTACAATTAGTTGGAATGGTGACCTGGATCATGTGTCTTCTCATGCAGGTCTCGTGTTTGTATGCCTTAATTTTTAAATGTATGCGCTTCTATTTTGCATGTTTTCAACAGTGTTTAACATACAGCACAATGTGGACTTTAGTCCTTATTTGTTAAATGTCTATCACTTTATTGTTTTGCATGTCATGTAATTTGAGCTTTTGTGTTGCATGTTTTAAATAGTACCTAACGATGTTGTATATTGGTGTCTTGAGTAGTGTTTTTTATTGACACCAGGGTTCTCCTTTGTTTTTATTGTTGCCTCTGCATGATTTGAAATGACTTACAGAGCTTCGTAATTATTTGTCTCTTAATTTGAATTTTCTTCTCTATGATTTTAGGCCCATTTCTTCATTCAGCAGTGTTAAGAATGTACACGCAAATCACACATAAAACCTTTTGAAAACACTGGGAATTGGATAACCACAGGACTATATATTAGGAAAATGGAAAAAAAAATCCCCTTTCAATGGGAAAGTGCTACCACTTTTAACGTTGCATTACTTCAACACGTGCTTCATGAGAAATACGGTTGAAAATGTAACTAGTTCACAAGATGTGCGATTTTATTAAACTCAAATGGTATCTCACCAACAATGTTAGTTTGCGTTTTTCCTAATTTTGCAGGCAATGTTTCCGAGTTGTTGGCATTTGAATATTGGGAGTGTAGTTTTGTCTGATTTGTTGCTGTTTTTGGGGTATGGGGTTAGTAAATATGTGTGTCTGCCAAACATTTGGTTCCAAAGTCCCTGGACCTAAACTCACCAAACTTAGCACATGGGTAGCCAGGGGAGGGGTAAGGGTTACTAAGGCAACCACCACATCATTTGCATATTAATTAGCAATGTAGTCAGGTTGAAAAAATATTCTCCTTCAATATTGACTATGCTGATTCCAAATACTGTGACCTTCAAGGGAAAAGGTTGTGGTCAATTTCAAAATTGGGTGAGGGATTTGTGGTTTCAAGGCTTCTCGTTCTGTTGAATTCTATGACAATATTGTTTCTTTTGGTTCACTTTGTTGCTTATTTTGTTCAGTGTTCTTCATTGAGTTGTGAATTCCATCCCTTTGTTGATTATTTTGTTAATTTTTAGCCATTTTATTTGTTAATTATTTGTTCATATTCTTGAGCATTCATTCATTTTGTTGCTAAATCTATTCCATTTCTTGTTTATTTTGTTTATTTCCTAAAATATTTTGCTAATTTATGCTTATAGTGTTGCTTATTTGGTCCATTGCTAAATCTGTTCATTATTTTGTTCATTTTTTTAAATATTGTGTTTAAGCTTGTTAATTTCCTTTGTTAATTTATTCATTTTTATATATTTTCTGAACTATGCTGTTGTTCATTTAACTGCTTATTTTTTCAGTTTTTGTTCCCTGTTGTTCATTTTTTGATAATTTTGTTCATTTCTACTCATTTTGTTCTTAATTATTATTTTTATTGACTTGAAAATTATGTTAAGTATTTGTGTTTATTTTTTGTTGTTTTTTGTAAATTTTTGATCATTGTTGTTCAGTATCCTGAGTTTGTTTCTTTTTTATTCATTTTGTTGCTTATTTTGTTAATTTTAATTTGGTTTATTGTACATTTTGTTTGACTTTTGATCTTTTTCTAGAGCATTATGTTCATTTTTGGTAATTTCCTTGATTTTCCTGCTCATTTCTGTTCATTTTGTTGCTTACATTGTTCATTTGCTGGATTATTTTTGTTCACTTTTGTTAAACATTTGCATGTTATGTTTATTTTGTCCATTTTTACAAAAACATTTCTAGATATAACATGATTAAATATTTTTCTTTACCTTTTTATAACTTTCTGCATGACTACATGAAAAATGCTGCTTCCTGACACAGACAACCCCTCATGCAGACTGGATGTTTTTGTTGCTTTTCGCCAGTGTGTGTGTGGTTTGCAGTTGTGAAACTCTCCTCCGTCATGGATTCTTGCACAGTTGTGTCTGGGCATCGCGCTGAGTCAGGCTGAATGACAGCACTCGCAGCTCTCTGGCACTGCAGCACATCAAAAGTCCCATCTCGGCTCAGTATGATGTCAGCGTGGCACCTCTGCCTGCAAACAGAGACACCTTTCACAAAGGTCTGGTCTACGTAATGGAATCCTCGGCCTGTTCCCCCTCCTACACTTTCGCTGCGCTCAGGTGAAAATGAGACTTTTGTTGTGACCTGCAGTGTAATAAACTAAAAATAAACTTCTTCTCTTCCAGCTGCCTTTCTTCACGTGTATGTGTTTACTGTCATTTTAAAGCTCCATCGGCACACAAAGTAAAGTCATAGTCACATTCATTTACAATGGCATTTAAATTTGTATTTAAATTTACAATGTAAATTTAAATGACAACTAACTTTTGGTAAATGATTACATTTATGTTTTTTGGTTCATTTTGACCTTTATCATTCATTTCCTCGATCATTTGGTTACAATATTGTTCATTTATGCTCACTTATTGTGACATTCTGATAGTTGATGTTCATTTTGTTGTTTATTTCTTCATTCGCTCAACTGTTTTGTTGATTGTGGTTTGTTTCTTTCATTATTTTGTTCATTTTGATGCATATTATGTTCTTTTCTTTGATTTTTTTGTTCATTTTTGATCATATTCTTGTTTATTTATGTTAATATTTTGCTTACATTCTGATTATTTGTTAACTTTCTTTCTTACTTTCTTTATTAAATACATACTGTATATACAGACAAATTAAGTTCTTTTTCTGTGGTTATTGTTATATACCTTACAGTATATCACGGAGCGCTCCATTTGTGTGTACAAACTTGGCATACAGGCGGTCAGAGTAAGGGGAAGAGTTACTATGGCAACCACTCCCTAATTTGCGTACTATCTAGGTCACACTGTTAAAAATTGCAAAAACCTGTTTTGACCTATAGTACCAAAGCTACTATAGTTAGAGGCACCAAATTTTAATATGTGATATATTAGATCCGGGGACACGTCTTGCTCATTAAATAACTTTGACCTTGGAGATTGACTTACATACATTTTTAGCTATGTGGGTTGAAAATGTCATAAAGCTCCAGATTATTAACTATGCTGTTTGAAATATGCTGTGATTTTCAAGGAAAATGGTCAAGTTCATGGTTAATTTAATAACAGCCATTTCACAGCTTCTTGTTTTGTTCATTTTCTTTATTACTGAATTCATCTTGTTCATCCCCTTATTTATTTTGTTGCTTGTTTTTCAGATTTTGTCCTTTATTTCTTTGATCAATGTGTCTAGTATTTTAATCATTTTATTGTAACATTTTAATGTACATTTTTATATATGTTGTCTTTTATATAGAGAAAAATACATAAAATGTTACATATGGATTGTTTAACACAAACATTGTATGAATTATTTATTTTCAAAGGTATCAAATGTATGTATAAAACAATAAAAATTAAAAATACAATAAAATACAGTATATCTGTATATCCACACAAATCAAAGAAAGAAAGGGACGAAAAGAGAAACAAAGATAACGAGACATATTATACCCACATGTTCAAAAAAAGAGTGGAAAGAAGTACTGTATGTACTTATTTTAGTCCTGCCCCTTTTTAATGATTTATTTTCACTGCTATTATATATATAGTGTATATATATATATACATATATATATATATACAGTATATACACACACACACACACACACAAATATATATATAAACATAGTATCCCTATACAATATAAATACTAATTATATGATATACACCTTACATAAATATACTGTACATACAAAAGTGCAATACGTACTGTATGCTAAGGTAAATACACTAAAATGTAGATATTATTTCTCTTTAAAACTATTTCTAAATTTTGTTTAATTTTTAAGATTTTTTTGTTCAATTTCATTCCATGTTTCAGCATTTTGTTCATCCATGTTCATTTTGCTTCTTATGTTGTTCATTTCCCCCCTTATTTTGGGGCTCTTTTGTTCATTTAGGTTTTGATTGTGTTCATCTTTTATATATTGTGTTCATTTCATTTCATTTTCTTGATTATTCTCTGCATTTCCTTGCTTATTTCGGTAACTTCCATGATTATTTTGTTCTTTACTTGGCTCATATTTTGCGCATTCTCTTGATTGTTTCAGTGACTTTTTCTTTCCTCACAGAAGAGGCACAAACAGGTGCATTAACAATTCACCAGAACACAGAAAATGAAATGTTTGCCACTCAAAATTCTTAGAAATATTCACGGATAACTGCCTAAAAATATGTCCCTCAATCCATCCAACACACCCTTGGTGCCACGCAAAAGCTCACATTTAACTGAACAATGCCATAAACCTTTGTTATGTTTTTGTCAGGTTTCTCCTCTTCTTTTCTCCTGTTTCATTATCCTCCCACCTCAACCCGGTGCTTTCAGCAGGGCTCATTTGTAGGGACAGCCGATGAAAAGGCCCATTCTTCCTCCGCCGTCACCGTGAAACTAGAAATACTGAGTTAATGAAAGAGTGATGATATCTAATCACCTTCCAGAGGATAGCACCTGCATCAGAGGCAAAAAGCCCAAACCTTTGCTGAATACTCACAAATAGATCCCTTACCGATGTACTTCCTCTCACCAGCCGTGGTTCTAGCTTTGATACCACGTGTTGAGGAGGAAATAGGAATATCTTGTGTGGTCAAGCAGATCCAGTCTTCTTAGGTGTTTCCACCGGGGATTTCAGCATTAGACCGTGGCAATGGGATTAATACATTTTCCAAGGGGCATGGGTGACATGAACAATGGCATACTTCAAGGGCTTTAAAATAGTGTCTTATTACAATGGGCAGAGCCAAGTGTACTCGTGATAAATCCTATTTCGGGAAAAAGGAAAAGGAGAAGGTCAGCCGTTGTGTTACCAGACACTGTACACAAATTCAGAAGGAAAAAGAGATTATTACTTTGTAGCAAAAATTATAGAAACAAACAGGTCCTGTATTTGTTGAATTAAACTTAGTGGCTTTTTGTGTGACCACAAAAATCACTAATACTGCTTCTGTTTGAGCTTCTGACCCTAAAATTGGCATCTTTTGTTTGTGCATTGGTGGTGTAAAAATGCTTCGTATAGCAATAATTTTTCTATATTTCTGCTTATTTTGCACTTTAGTTTAATTATTTACTTCAGTTCCTTGATTATTTGGTTCATTTTGTTATTTAGTGGATTGTAGTTGATAATGGTGTGTTTTTCAGGTAATTCGGGTCTGCTGCACTAAATGTGGGGTCGTAATATTGTGTCTCCAGAAATAGAAAAAAATTTCCATTATTTTGTATATTTCTTATTAAGTCAGTGCTGTTGCAATGCTTTTTAATGGTTTTTTATATAATTTTGAAAACCACTGAATGAGGGGAACCACTGCAATTTTTCAATAACTGTAATAACTGGTAATGTAATCATTCATTACAAAATTAGAAAATACAGATTATTAAAAGCAGGTATTATTAGTAGAAGTGGGCAGAGTAAACAGAAACAGTACTTAAGTTAAAATGTTGTTATTAGTAGAATGTTGTGACTTCCAGTAGTAGAAGTAGAGTAAGTTGAGTGAAAAAAACTACTGAAGTAGTGAATAACTTCATTTTAGACTCACTGAAGTAGTGGATACTTAATTTTAGACTCACATTTTAGAGGTCACTTTTATGTATTTCCATGATTATTTGTGATCATTTTTTTTGTGATCATGTTGATTTTTTTCTTAATTTGTTCATTTTTAACTTGATTGTTTTTTGCATTGTCACTGCTTAATTTATTTTTGTTCATTTTTTGTCAACATTCATCACAAATGTAACTGAGAAATAGTATGAAATTAACTGAAGAATGCACAAATCAAGCATATTTTTTGCAGTCTAAAAGTAAGAATACTGGGCATGACTTTTCATGTAACAAATGCATTGTTTTTTTTTTTTCAAAATAAACTTCCTCTGCTTATTTCTTGTTGTTATTTAAGTGATAATGCATGTGTTCTAAATATTGACAAGGGTATATTCCGATCCCACAAGAAAGCAATTCCAGTCATTAAAAAGCATCACAGGTTTTGCAGCCAATAACATGAACTTTAAAAAAAAATTCAGAATACTCTCTGAATTTTATTTATTTATTATTTTTTTTGTTTTAAAATGAAAAGAGCATTAAAACACTGATCATGTCCAAAACTGTAGAAATAATGTGACTCATAAACTTTCTGTGAATCTGCAGTGGTAGTGGGTTTCTCCTCCTTCGTCTTTGTGTGTTTTCATCTCTTTATTTCCTCTTTTTTCCCCCTCATTTCGCTGCTGTCTAACGATCACTTTGCAGCCTGATCAGGGGCCAGAAGTGTAGACAGGGAGAGACATTAGGTGAAATATGTGCCAAACATAACACAGCACTAAGAGCCATGTGTCTCCCCGCTCTCCTTCCTCCTCCTCTTCCTCCAGCTCCTTTCGGGTGCTCCTGTGTTCACTGGCTCGGACGCAGCAGGGAAGCTCCATCTAATTGCTGCTGCCCAGCGGTGGTGGCCCCGAACCTCCAGGAGCCAGGCTTATGCATTCTAATGTTACACTTGAAGGAAATTGTCCTCCACTATTTCCTGAGATCCAATATTTGCACGACTTTCTTACCATTCTTGGTGGGAATAAGAAAACTGTAGTTGGTTTATTAGATTCACTCTAGAGTCCAGTTCTGTCTGTGCCGCTTTCGACAGTTCACTACAGGTTAGGCCACTATTTTATGTGGTTTGAGCATTACTAGAAAATTAATGGAAATGGGTGCATGAATCACACTTGTATTTGTTAAACATTGTTAGAATCACAGGCAGTATATGCTGTATTAGTGACTGACATCATCCAATAAATAAAATTTCGTTCTTTAATAAATTAAAGAAATTAGCAATGTTCATTCAGTTGTTGTGAGCCATATTTAATTGTATAGTCGGGATTGGTGGAGTTGGTCCAACTTCACAAGTTGGAATTCCAACTTGAGGGAGCGTTCCTGCTGAAATATCTGATGAAGAACTCAGAAATTCCAACTTCTGAGTACAGATGGAACACACCATGACTCTGCAGGTGAGTGGAGCTGTCATAAAGAGCTGCCAATCAAAGCATTTACCATATTATCTCTTTGACTTAATATTCTAAGAATGAAGAAAATGAAAGATGGAGCACAAAGTCACTTATCAGAGGCCATGGTGACTCTTCACAACAATGTATTCATTTATGTATGTAACTATGGGAACCAGAGCTTGTTAGAGCCAGACAGATGTTACCCCAGTGGCTGCCAGGGGTATTACAACATTAAGTCATTTTTGCATTAGCCTCATTGTACAGCCACAGTCCTTACTAACTGGTCATTGCACTCATTTTCTAAAACATTGGTCCTCATGCAACAACATTCTCTTAAATTTGTCTTATACTTTCTCTCATTTTTTTTGTTACGAGAAAAATAAGAGGAATCAGCTCTAGATGCACCAAACGTTAGTACCGTCCAAATCTGCTCTTACCCAGGTGTGCTGAATGTTGACTCGTACTTGATTGTAAATGGGGCACATGTGGCTGCTTGTTTGTAATTATCATATGTGACACACACTAAACACCATAAAAGGGCAGGTGTGGTGCTGTGTGCAAACAGCTCACTTAGGATCAGTAATTTCAGCATATGCACTATGTCTTCATCAGGGTCTACAGTCCTATCAAGCCTAAATTACAGACAGAAGTAGAGAATAAACTGAGGTGTACAGTAAAAGTAAACTAACCAAGAGTCCAACCAAATCACACACAAGAGAAAAAAGCGACAGAGGACATAAGAAACTGTTAATTATGTACCGAGGAGGAGGATGTTCAGTCCGACAGGCTTACATGGATCATGTCTCTATTAGTGGTTCACTGTGTCTGCTTTTACACACACTGTGAAAGGAGGGCAGCTCTTCAAACAATCACTGACAGACTCAAAACATTTAAGCTCCTCATTATGGTAAATAGCCAGTGGATTCTTTTGGCCCTGAAAGCGATGCTGACTTTCATCCACTTGTGTTTTGACAGATCAAATCCAGCACATGACTCTGTCCCTCTGAGCTGCACATATACCTTGCATCAAACTCTACCAAATTCTATCTGGTTAATAAGCTATGTGATGTAAAGTCTGTAAATATGAGGTCACTGTCATAATGACCCAACATATGTTTTTACTGCATAAACTTCAATTTCTGAAGCTTCCCTTTCAAACCAATCTGTGCTGATATGCAGAGAAATATCAGACTCTAATGTAACATGAGCTTTATTGCCTAATCTTAACTGGGTTTAATTGATAAATACAATATTTTCAAGCACAAATTTAATAATCAATTGTAAAAATTCCTCTAAAACAAACTATTCTGTGTGTTTCTGTGTTCCGAAAATTTAAAACATATGGTTCTGTGCACTGAACAAATCCTTCCTAGGCTGTGAAGTTTTTCTCTTATCTTGGTAAGGTGCACTTGATCACTCATAAAATTTGATCTTACCTGGAGTAAAATCAAAAATAAGAAAACATTGCTGAATCCCACTAATCAGTGTGTTCTAACAAAATAAGACAATAGGCAGGATATAGACAAAAAATATGTGAGGCCCATTGTCATTGCTTAGGCTGCTGCCCCCAGACCTAGACTTGGATACGCAGTATAAGTTGGATGGATGGATCGTCAGCAATTCCACACAAACTGCAAATCTTCTGCTGCGAAATACAGAATTTTTTACAGGACAAAGTCAATTTTTTTTAGCTTTTGCCCTGCAAATAAAATATTTTTTGTGAAATGGAAACAATGACAGACCTGTTGACTTTCAGATGTTTTGAAACACAAAAATAACAAAGGCAATAAAAAGAAGGACAACTTGTAGAGCAGCATCACCAAACTCCTCCACTATGTGAACAGTAAGGATTTTCTGTAACATGAATTTGGAGCAGCCTGTTGCAAACACACAGTGCTGGGGCTCCAGGTGATGTTGAATCTGTTACTGTTACTTTTGGACAACTGTTGCAAATGCTGCAAGTGTCACAAATTCACATTACTACTGACATTCATTCTTATGATGAAAAAGATCTGTGAACAAATGTCCTGTATCTTTCATTTCTTTTATTTATCATGCCTCATTGTCTACAGGCCTTAAAACCTATATCACATAGGGCCAGATCCACCAAGATTGCACTGCACGTGTTAACTGTATCAGAAATTGTGCTGCTTTAGCGCAGGCACTCTACTCCTTTTTTGTGCCCAGTTCACTAAAGATTTAGTGCTAAGGATATGCAGATGCAAAAAATGCTCACTAATTGGTGAACCTACTGTACAGTAAGTGCTACTTTCTCTTCTTATGTCAGAGTTTATCTGCATATCAGCACATAGACTGATTCGACAGTCTATGTACCTTAAAAAAATGAAAAGTGTACACTGAGTGTGCAGTAAAAACACACATTGGATCATTAAGACAGTGATGTCATATTTGCAAGTTTTACAACAAAGAGCTTATCAACAAGTGTCAGAGAGTTAGAAGTGTGTTGTACAGTATCTGTGAGGTTAGTGATGTGTTGCGCTGGATTTACATTATTTTCAATGTCAGAAGAATACACTGGATATTTACCGGAATGAGGGCCCATAGGTTTTAACAGCTGTCAGCCTCATCAGTGTTACAGTGTACGATTTTGTGCACTCTGTGAACTACTTTATTAATCTGGATTAATAAAGGGAAGTGTGAAAAATGTTTCAAATAATGAAAAAAAGCAGGGGAAATGCAGATACAGTGGAACCTCGGATAACGACCGCTTCGGACACCGCTAAATTCAGATAACGACGAAAAAATTTATTAAAAATTATAAACAAAATGGATTCTAGCAACGATGAATTATGCGGACAACGACGCCTGCGTCACTCAGAGCGCTAGCCGCTAACGCTAGCCACTAACGCTAGCCACTAACGCTAGCCGCTATGCATCACTTCCAGGTCTCGAAGAGAATGGCCTGGAAGTCAGAGCGCTAGCGGCTAGCGCTAATAGCATTCATTCTGAAACAGAATGAATGAAATTAGTTCTTAAAA
>JAQQAE010018085.1:0-11287 GCA_029823295.1 Pseudamia nigra
GTTTGGGTTTAGTGTAAAAAGTATAAAAAAAAAAAAAAAAAAAAAAAGAGTAGAGATGGAACATCAAACAACACAGACACTGGACAACACCCACGGACACTAATTCACCAAAATTCACCCAAAATGATCCATGTGCACAAAATTACACGTAGTTAATGGTAACACAATAAAAGCCCTGTGAAGCACTGAATGGTTTTCATCAACCAAAGGGATTTTATTGTGAAACAAAGCGTTGGAGTTGTTTAAAATGTCGTTTCAAGCTAAATCTGAGCATTTCTACTTTAAATAGAGGAAACAGGACATAAAGGCCTATTTGTAATAAAGGCCTGGTAGCTTCTGCAGCGGAGGGAAATAAAAGCCTCGGGTGCTATTAAAGTAAATGTCAGGACAGTAATTAAATCAGAATAAAAGTAGGACTGCAATTCTCCTTCTCCTCCAAAGAGCGTATTTTGGCATTAAATATTCACTTGATGGCGAATAACAGAGTCAGCCAAGGGTGAAAGGCGGGAGGTAAACTTCCTATAACATAAGAGAAAAACCTCCAGCAGAACCAGCGGCTCAGGGTAGGCGGCCATCTGCCTCGACCGGTTTGGTGTTGTGACATATTGAAACGATGACACTGCAATGTCATCAAAGTTAAAGGTGGTCCAACAAAATATTAGAGTGTGTGACTTTTTTTTTTGGCTGGGCAGTGTATAAAGGTATCAATAATTAACTATTGTTGATTGTAAGGACTTAATGTAAAGTTACTGATCAGCACTTGTGTGTTTGCAGGACGGATGGAACTACACCCACTTCATCACCCCCATCTCCACTCTGGAACGAGACCGCTACCGTTCACAGCCAACGTTGCCCACCAGCCCCCTGCAGATGTCCCCCGTCATCCAGTCAGGTGATGGAGCTGAGGAGTAATTCTATCAGCACGTCCTGTTAATCTGCGTGACACACCTGACCTGGACGTTGTTCATCTCCACAGGTGGTAGTGCAACATCCTCACCGGCGATGCTTGGCATAAGGAGACACAGTTCAAACTACCAGAGGGCGCAGTCATCTATGCAACTCGACACATACTACGGAGACAACAGTTTACACAAGCCGCAGTACACAGGTAGAACTGATTCTACTAGTAGCATGATGGGGTCCCTCTGGGGTCTGTGTTCGGATCACTGGACATTTCATTAAATTGTAGAAATGCCCTCGTGCAAACCTCAGCTGCCTTTATTTTCTCCATCAGGGTCTGAGAAGAAAACTCCTTACTTCATTGGAACATATTCTTCCCAGTCAGGAGAGGATTTAAGAAGGTCCCAGGTAAAATACCCTCCAAAATTAAACTGAATGTTGTGTAGAGGTGGACGATAATGACGATAATGTTCTCACAATGGAACTCAGATGATGTCAGTAATTAAATGTCTTACTCTTTCGTTCACGGTGAAAGGCCAAGTAAGATATATTTGTGGAAACCAGTTTTTTCTGGTCGGAAAGTAAACGATACAACATGATAGGAGTGACAATAAAGATCCAAATAATGGAAGGATGATATGAAAGACACAAAAGGACAACTGATGAATGAGCGATAGAAAATAAAATGGATCAAAACATTTTCTCTCAGGTTTAGATTTTTAAAATCACATTTTGTTCAATTGATTATACAGTTGTATAGCAGAGAGCTGCATTCATATCTCCAAATCCTGGACACAAACTAGTGAAACTCAGCACATGGGTAGCATGGATATGGGGAAGGGTTACTATGGTAACCACAAGCTAATTATCATGTTAATTAAGTAATTGCAGACAATTATTTTGACCTATAGGGGTGTTGTTCAAATGGAGCAGGAGTTCAACAGATGGATCGTTGAGGCGTCTGCAGTGATGCGGATTCTGTATTGGTCCGTCATGGTGAAGAAGGAGCTGAGCCGAAAGGCGAAGCTCTCGATTTACCGGTCAATCTACGTTCCTACCCTCACCTTTGGTCATGAGCTTTGTGTCATGACCGAAAGAACAAGAGCTACGATACAAACGGCTGAAATGGGTTTCCCTGCAGGGTGGTGGGCTCTCCCTTAGAGACAGGATGAGAAGCTCATTCACCCAGGAGGAGTTCAGAGTAGAGCTGCTGCTCCTCTACATCAAGAGGAGCCAGATGAGGTGGCTTGGGCATCTGGTTCAGATGCCTCCTGGACGCCTCCCTGAGGTGGTTCCAGCCACACCCCACTGGGAAGAGGCACCAAGAAGATGCAGGACGCTGGAGGGACTATGTCTCTCGGCTGGCTTGGGATCGCCTCGGGTCCCCCCTGAAGAGCTGGATGAAGTAGCCAGGGAGAGGGAAGTCTGGGCTTCCCTGCTCAAGCTGTTGCCCCGGCGACCCGACCCCACCGAGAAGCGGTAGAAGATGCATGGACCAAAACTACTATAGCTGGAGGAAACAGATTTTAACATGTGATACAGGGTGAGGGTAGAGGCTGCAAACTTTAAAATATAAACAGCCATTTTTGACTGGAAAGAAAAAAAAATAAGTATTTGAATCCCGTATGTACATGTACCACAGGACATTTGACATTTTTTAGCTGGCAACATCATTTTGGTTATTATTTTATTCTTTTTTTGTGCATCTTAATCTATTACATTTTTTGTTTGTTCATTTCCTTGATTGTTTTGCCCATGTTTGCTATTTTTTTTATTGATTTTGCAAATTATTTGGTTCATTTTCCTTCTCTTTTTTTAATTAATAAGTTTTGTGAATTTAGCTCATTTCACCTTTTGTTTTTAAGTCATTTACTTGACTTTTGTTCATTTTGTTATTTTGTATACATTTTCATTCAGTTGAATTATTATTCTAGTAATTTTTTTCAGTTTCCGATTGTTTTTGCTCAGGTTTGTCTTAATCAAGATTTATATTTTTTCATTCATTTTTGTTCATTTTCTTAGTTTTTTTTCCCCATCTCTGATAATTTATTATATTGTTTGGTTTATGTTCATTTTGTTGATTTTTTTTTTATTTTCTAGATCAGTATGGGTTTTTTTCATTGATCTAGTGCTTATTTTACTGATTTTGTTTTATTATAATATGTTACCTTCATTAATGGACAAAGCCACTGGAGACACTGAGGAGGGGGCTAAAGAGCCACTTGTGGCCCTGGAGCTCCACGTTGTCGACCGCTGGCTTAGGGTCATCGTAAAATATCATATACCACTGGGTTTTTGGCTGTGCTGATTTCAAATATGCTGTAACCTTGAAGGAAAAAGGTCAAGGTCACTGGCTGTGGGGTTTTCCATGTTGCTGCTTCTTTCTTATAATTATTACTGAGACAAAAAAAACCTTTTCATCAGAAATCATCATCATAAAATATCTTCTTTCCTTTGGTCTGTTCCCTTCAGGGTTCTCCACAGCAAATCATCTGCCTCCATCTTACCCTGTCCTCTGCATCTTCTTCTCTCACACCAGCTACCTTCACGTCATGTCATCATAAAATATCACAATATGAAATATACTTCATAATAACAATAATTATTGGTTTGTTGCCCATCTATATGTCATGCTACTAACAGCGAAGGAAGGTCCAACTTTAAAGTTTAAATGTGTCATCCTCAGAACCCGGAGCCATTTTACGATGAGCCCGACAGGAAGAACTACAACAGCTACAGAATGTATCTGTCGTCCCCACAAGGCTACGGAGACGAGCAGTACGAGGACGAGCCGGTCCACCTAACCCCTTCCTCCCCCGACGGCTACGCCAGCCAGAGTCTCCGATTCAAAGCCAACACCAACTATGTGGACTTCTACTCCACCACGCGGAGGCCTTCAAACAGGGCAAACAAGTTCACAGGCTCCCCCGACTCGTGGGTGTAAAACCACACGGACCACGTACGATTAGCTTCAGCGTATGGCCATCTGCTCCTGTGGGTGTGTGCAGGTGTGCGTGCGTGGCCCAGTGGAAGGTTGAGGATGCATGTGAATGAGTGCATTAGTGTTGAAACTGTACCGAATGATCAGGACAGTTTCCTAAACGCAGCTTTGACTAAGTCAGTCCGTGTCCACAGTAATGCAGATGAATGTGACATGGGCTTATTGTAATGGGATTATATTCAAAAATGAGATGGACCTCATAATTCCAATATGGCATTTGCGCATTATCTGAATCACTCCCTTCCAGATCTTCAGACCTTAATTCATGCAAATTTGTCCAGTCTCCAAGGACTCTGCATGATCTCATAATTTTGTACAATCACCTCACCCTTTACACACATTTGACCCATTATCATAGTTACCTTCGAGTTTGCCGAATCCCAGCATTCCCAGATTTCTGACGCTAAAAGTTAAAGACTGCTGGAATGTTCAGTCTGTATCATTTACATGTGATTCTGTGCCCACATGCTCTTACCTGTGCTGAGAACTGGTCATCTGTTAATTCCATTTCAATGTTCTCAGTTGCCTACATCCATATCAACAGCATGTACTTTGCACACTACCTCTTTGACTCCACTCAAGTGAGCTAGCATCAACAAACTACAAGATGCAAGCCCAAACTGCATGTAAGAACACGGACACACGTAAATCTTGTATGTTGATCCTTGAAGTGGACAAAAACGAGACTGCTACCATGAAATCAAGCTGCAATAATCCTGTACTAAGCTTCAAAGTTCCTCGCGGCACCAAGTCTGCATAAAAACTTTGCATCAAAAATGTAGTAAGATCTGTTGCCATAATAGTCAAATAGTTGGAGCATTTAACAAGTGTTGAGGTGTTTTAACTCGAGGCAGCTAATGAGAACACTTCTTCTTCTTGACATATATGCTCCATTTCCAACACTGAATGATAATTACTGTTCCATATGCATTGTCTCCCCCTCAGAAAAGTTGCAAAATTCTGCTTTTTAGTGAACACAAATGTTCTCTAGAGCTAATTTGGCTCATGAGTGAAAGAATAAGATCCCAGATACCAGGATTTGAAATGAGTTTCTTGCACAGGGTGGCTGGGTTTTCCCTTAGAGGTGAGAAGTTCAGCCATCCAGGAAGAGCTCAAAGTAAAATCGCAGCTCCTCCACATCCAGAGGAGCCTGTTGAGGTGGCTCAGGGCATCTGATCCGGACGCCTCCTGGGAGAAGCGTGCATGTCCAACTGGAAGGAGGCCGCGGGGCAGACCCAGGACACGCTGGAGGGACTATTGCTGTGTCCCAAGTCGAGGGCTGCAGCTGACGTGGGCTGCATTTGTCGGCTGTTGATGTCATAGTCGAGTGTGAAGGCTGTCCCATTTCGATGGCTCCTTCAAATGCGGCCAACAAATGCAGCCTTCGTCAGCCGAATAACAAAGGCTACAACCGATGGATCCGTCGCGGCTCACCGTATACCATGATAAATTGCACGCATGACCAACAGGAGTACTGCCGAATTAGGGAGCTATGCGGAATACACAATTAAATAAGAGAGCATTTACAATTCATGAATTACATTAAAAAGCAAAATAACCACAAACGTGAGTGAAAAATCCTCCATCTCTAAGCAGCACCGGGTCGATGACAGGTGTCTACATCATTACACAAGAGTAAGAACAGCTGTGATAATTTACACAAATTGACCACCCTCCATGGACTAGACCGCCACATTTCATGACCGCTAGGTGTAGCCTTCACAGACCACGTCGGCTGCAGCCCTTGAGTTGAGACTCAGCTTTGGTCTCTCGGCTGGCCTGGGAAGGCCTGGAGAGCCAGAGGAGTTGGAGGAGGCAGCTGGAAAGAGAGAAGTCTGAGCTTCCCTCATTGCTTTGGCGCTGCCCCTGTGACCTGTACATGGACAAGGAGAAGATAATTGAGGCATGGATGGACGGACAAATGTTCGTCTCCAGCAGATAAATGAGTGAATGACAGTGATATCATTCTATCATCCAACACTGAAAAATACTTTCATGGTCCTCAAAAACAGAGTACATGTCTCATATTCATCTTTATCTGCATTACTGTGGATGTTCAGTCTGAACACCAAAACAAAAGCGCAAAGATGGACTTGTTTTTCATAAAGTGCTGCCCAGACTTTGTTAATTACAGAGTGTTTGTTAACGTCCACTCATTTCATTTTCTCTGCAGTAAAAGTGTGCAATGTGTTGGCTTCATGACATAACTCTCGTCCGCCAGCATCATCTCAAATGCAAGAGGAAAACATCTTCAAGCTGAGGATCCTGTGCAGAAGACCACACCGGGGACAAATACTGTTCACCTGCAACGTACGGTCTGAACATCGGCGGCAGTGAATGACAGCACATTATTTGACCCGGGTGTGGAGAAGAGAAACATCCTCACTCTAGGGAACCTTTAAAGACTCAGAGAACAGAGGCGACGTCTTTAACCCTCTGCTTTTCTGTATGTTGGCCAAAAGTGCAGTATATCATAAAGTATGTGAAATATGTGAAAAAAACATGTGAAAATCTATTTGTACAGATACGATGGTTTAACTGTCCTGTTACATTGTTGTATTCAATATGTAGAACTTTATATGTGATTGTGTGAAGAAGATTTTTCTATTATTTATTGATTACTTTTATTAATTTACTTGTGACCTGACCAAAATACCCCATTTGTCTGTTCTGTCCAAAACTGATGATGATAATGTGCAATGTTCCAGAGGGAAATATACGTATAGGGATTAAAGATTATATCATGATGAGAGATTTGAAAGGCCCTCGCGTCTTTTTCCACACAAGAAATGCAAAGTCAAGTGAAACAGATATATCTTTATTAGCTTTAATTGCATCACTTAAGGTATATTCTGAGATATGATGTGACAACGGAAAGAAACAAGGGAACGGAACCACAAAGTCGCAATGAGGTTAATGCACAGTTTCTACAAGTAGCTTCAGTTTCTCCTCCCTGAGCATGCCTTTAAAATGCCTCCATGCAGTTACATTCCTGTATTTGTCAGTTACTCCTCAGTCGATCAAACTCTTAGCAGCCGGTTTTACTCTTCATCATCTTCTTCTTTTCCTTTCGGCTGTTCCCTTCAGGGGTCGCCACAGCGAATCATCTGCCTCCATCTCACCCCTTTACTCTTCATCATCAAATTAAAAAAAGGCAGATTATTACACTCAAGGCCGTGACATTCTGTGGCAAACACCGGCGCAACTAGAACAAGGATCAGCAAACTTTTTCGCAGGAAGATTAAAAAAAAAAAAAGTTTCTCAAGCAGAGGTCTGCAACCTTTACATTCAAATCAGACATTTTTTGGTTTCGTGTGACCTCTGTTCATTACTTTTGGTTCATTTCCATGTTTTTGTTCACTTCCTCCATTGTTTCGTTTAAATATTTCCATTTAACCCTCGTCTGATTCTTGGGTCAAATTGACCTTTTGTCATATATTTGTAAAGAGAAGCTGTGCCAGGGAGTAGAATCAGTAAAAGGTAAAAGTAAAGGTACTCATAAATAAAAGTACTTGAGGCAGTGAGTAACTTTATGTCACAGAACAGATTCATTTCATCTTGTTTATTCCATTTGTTTTTTTTTAACCTCGTTTTGCTCTGTTTCTTCATCACATTGTTCATTTTTGCTCGTTTTCTTGATTTTTTTTTCTTTTTGCTTACTTTTTTTGGTTCATTTTGTTGCTTATTTTATTGGTTTGGCAGGATGACTTCATTTTTCCTTCAGATTTGTTCATTTTTCCTTCAGATTTGTTCATTTTCTTGATTATTTTTGTTCAACTTGTTCCTTGTTCATTTCGTGGATAGTTTTGTTTCTTTGATGATTATTTGGTTCCTTATTTTGTTTCATTGTCTGAATAATTTTGCTCATTTTCTTGGTTATTTTGTTCAGTGTGAAGATAATTTTTATCCTTTTTTTCTTCAATGTTCATTGTTTTCATTTTTAAGTATTTTGTTTGTTTTGGTGCTAATTTTGTTCCTTTTTTCCCCACACGACACATTTTCTATTTACAAATATATGACAAAAAGTCAATTTGACCCAAATACCACACAGGGGTTAATGCACTGCTTCGGTCATTTTTTGTTCATTTTGTTTGGTTCCTTTTACTATTACTTGGATTTTGTTTCTGTTTTGCATTCATTTTGTTTCATTTTTTAGTTCTTTGAGTCCTCGTTTTAGTTTCTTACGTGTTATTTTCATCACTGGACACAGAAGCCACACATGGTCGCGGACCCCTGAACTAGAATAAGCATCGCTGTCCTGTTACACCAGCAATTGCCCTGAAATTAACAAGTGACAGCATCAAAAAATAAAAAAAGGTCCACTGAGATAATATGTGTACATTCAGAAACATGCTGAGCACAGAGGAAAGCAGCAGACTGAATATATCCTCGATGAGTAGGTGAAGGGAAGTCACTGATCACCATCGATTGCTTTCAGGGTCACGAAGAGTGGACGCTCTGCAAAAAGTTGTCACGTCAGCTAGTTTATCTGTGCACTGAAGTGAACGTGAGCATTTTATTTAATCACTGAAGATGCAAAATGAATGGAGAAGAGTGACGTCCGGGATTTTGTTGGTAAAGGCACAAGGTGTGGCAGAGTGAGAGGCCTTTTTGGATTTGGGAAGATGCTTTTTTTTAAATATAAAGGGTAAGAATGTGATGTCACAGTAAGTGGATGCTACTGCAGTTACAGGCACTTACCCCTGCTTGAATCGCCACCTCATCGTTGTGGAGGGGTTTGTGTGCCTGAGTGTTCCTAGGAGCTATGTTGTTACACTGTGCTCTACACTTAGTGTAGAGCATAAATGGGCCTTTAAGGTAAAACATTAGTGTTGCATTGTTAAAAAATGAATCTGAAATTTCTTTGCACGAGTCTGAAGACATGTTTTTATTCTGATCATGTGTCCCGCTCTGCAAATACATGCTCTAAATGACAATATTTATATTTGGAATTTGGGAGAAACATCAGTAGTTTAGAGAGTAAAACAAAAATGTTCACTTTACACAAGCACGTACCTAGAAATGGTAAAATCAGAGAATATGATCGTTATGCTGTGGTCTCTACGTTCTCCAGAGCTGTATATACTGTACTGCAGTAATCTAATGCTAAGACATAAATACGTACACATTGTAACGGCCTCAGTACATTGTGAGTTGTTGATTTATTTGGTATTGTTGGACTGTCCTGGAGATATGACATATCTGTCTTTTGGGTCTAGAAAAGCTTTTGAACACCCATTCTAGATGTGATATCTACAGTGCAACTATTGTGCACCTTTCTGCAATTTGAACTCCTAACTGAGCATTTAGTTTTTCTTGCAGGTAGGTGGAGAGAGCGTGAAAGTCCAAGTGACTAATTTTAACTGATAGTCAAATTTTTCAGTTTTAGTTGCTGGCCAAATGTTGTTCCATGTTTTGCTGCAACATTCTACATGGATGTGACATCAGTTCATACCCTTTATATTTGAAGAGAAAGTCACCGTTCTGTCATGGTCTTTGTTAGAACTCTAACTGGTTGATTAAGAGCTTCAAATCATGAACAGAGCAGTGAAAAGCTTCCAACAGGGGTGATTTAGAGCAGGGGTTCTCAACCAGTTTTGATCCAGACTACCATTCTGACTAAAAAGCAACCTGGACAGTGTGTGAGGACAGGTGTTAAGATTAGGGTTTTTTTCCGCACCTGTTGGAGCGATTTCTGGCCGTGGTGAATTGCACTGAACTGTAATCATAGTGAATTGTCTGTCTATTCTTGGCAGTATAATGGCAGGTAGGGACAGTGTCATATCGTCTGGCTCCGGCCTTGTCCTGCACTTATTCTTTAGATATGCCAGTGTGGAAAATCCACTCTAGGTAGTTGCAAAAGATAAAAAACAAACACTTTACTGCTTTTGCTGCAAGCTCTGTAAATTCATCCCATCATGCAAGACGGTGCTGGCTAGACATTGAAACTACAAGGCCACTTGCAATGCCGTCACGGACCACTGGTTGAAAACCCCCAATTTCATCAGTTAGATTTCCTCCTATGTAGTCCTACGGTTTTGGCTTAACACACGACATACAGTACTGTCCTCACAGTGCAGGGAACATCTGATTGGCTGGTCAGTGTCCCTGCAGGACAACAATACAACCGTCTTCCAATCCGTGCAAACAGGACCTTTTTGTCATATTTCTAAAGGGACATCGTGAATGACAAGGAGACAATGCATGGACTGTAACATAATATTACTGAGGAAAACCATTTGAGAGGTTAGTGTAGTGTTTTAACAAGCTGTGGGGCAGTATGTTCACGCTGCAGGCATGCCTCTGAGTCTGTACAAATACTTATATATCAATATCAACTCCATAGCTGTAGATGAATGCTGGTTCAAGAGTCAAACACTCATTAACAAAGTGCATCGTTCTGTGTACTTGTGAACAGACATGAGACAGTGGACGATGAGCAGAACCACATGATCAATCACTGTTTCCTAAAAGCACAACGGGGGACAAAAAGCAGAAACACTTTATACAGCGGGCGTCTGATTTCTGAAATATGTTTACGTCTCATATCAATATATAAACTACACTGGGTTTGTTACGTTGCTTCCAGGAGCTGCAACAGCCTGTTGCGATGGCCTCCGACTGGCGGTCCAAATGGAAGGGGGCGGAGCTTGTGGTTGCGGCGGTGGCCATGCTTGAAGGTGTTTATGGTCAGTCTGCGGGAGAGAGACAGCGTTATCACATGACTGAACCTGATGCAGACTCAAGTGTCAATATGCCACCTGGTGGTCATCCCAAGTATAACATGTTGGTATTTATGTAGGATTTGAATGTTTCTACCCAGTGATAAGTCCCATGGAGCCTTTTTATCAAGTTTCCAATATTATTTATCAAGATTTATTTTGCTGATCACTTTAATAATCTCCATTCATTGTGTTGATTGTTCCTTTTGCTATTTAGTTCCTTATCGTACTACTCTTCCATACCAACAACATAATTATAAGGTGTTATTCACTGCATCACATCAGTTTCCATAGACGCCAGCCATTAAAATTCAGTAAAATAAAATCACTGCTGGAGGAAGGTTTTACTGCTGCAGCCTAGTTTTATGCTACTAGTTTTCACAAGCTTCTAGATCATTTTTGGTATTTTATTTCAGACTTGAAAAAAAAAATAACATGTCCACAATTGTTCATACTCTTTGATTAGAAATCAATTGCAAAGCCAAAGAGATCAAAGATTCCATAAAATTCTTGTACTTAATGACAGGGTTTCTGTAAGATGTCTACAAGAATTTTGATTTGATTTGATTGATTACTTTATTGATCCCACAAAAAGGGGAAATTCACAAACGGCAGCAAACTGAGCTCGCGCCTTGCAGTTGGGGGGAAGGGGGGGGGGGGGTAC
>JAQQAE010018086.1:0-11287 GCA_029823295.1 Pseudamia nigra
ATAGTGTGAATATTACGGTAAATGCAAAACAGCACATCCCTCCTCTGTCTGGAGAACTGTCTGAGGGACAGGGATGATCCTAATGGTTCTGATGGTTCTAATGGTCCCGGAAAACTGATTAAGGGCAGTGACTTTATAGTTTGACTTCACAAAATAACAAAAATCAACATGGTGTGTTTAAACCACAGTTAAAAGCAAAGTACAGCTTTAGCACCTTGGTTTTGTTGTTTTATCAGATCATATGATGACCATACAGATGCATGTCTCAATCACAATAGAGCCAGAATATATGTAAAAAAACATTTTAGTCTCTCCACAGTGAAGTGTCACTATTAAGTGTTACCTTCATTTGCACTTGAGATACATGTATTTTGAACTATTTGGGGCAGAACATATAAGACCAGGATTCATTCAGCATGTGTCAAGATTTTTTGGACTACTTCTTCACATTGGATTTTTGCCTGTTGAAGCCATTCTTGTTAAATCTGTAATCCTACAAAAATTACAAACCAACGGTGGATTTTGCAAGTTTGACCCCCAGAAGGATTTTAGCATAAAGGTCATTATAAACTTGATAACAAGATAAGACACAACAACAAACCCAAGGTTCCTAAAGCCTCTGCACAGTACTGTAGCTGAGTGTGTTTCTCCACAGAATGGGTGTTTTGATATTTATGCACTATTGTCAGAGCCCTGTGGCTGTTTTTTAATGAAAAAATGAAAGCCTGACTTTTCACAATAAATCCCCTTTAAAATAGAATTCAAGGAAGTAGCAAAAAGAACAACAAGGATTTCTTACAGCTGCAGTAAAAACATCACCTACCTTAACAAAAACACGCCTTTTATTTTTTTTATGAACTCATGTAAAATGCATTGTGTTGCACCTGGACGTATTGTCTGAACTTGCACCTCTGGAATCGGGACATTACCATGGTGGCTCGGCTCGAACGGGTTCCGTCTCAAAGTGCTGCGGTTGCTGCCGTGCTCGCTGCTGTCCTCTCGGCTGCACTGCCGATGCAAGTGCATGGTCTCCGGGATCTCTGTAATCCGCTTCATCAGCGAGCGGCCCAGGCCTTTTTTGGAGTTGCGCTTCTTCTGGAGATGAGGGTTATTTGTGAGCATCTTCTTACATTTGTAGACTTCGAGCTGGGCGTAGAGTTTTTTCAGCTCATCCTAAAAAGGAGACAATAAACATACTGCATGAACTGCATATTTCTGTTTCACACTGCACTCCTGCTGTACTCGAAAGTTGGAAACATTTCAACTGGAATGCCCCCTCAAAATCTGAATTCCAACTCAGGAAGTCGGAACAACCTCACCAACCCTGACTTTACAATTCAATATGGCTACCACTCGAAACAACTGAATTGAACGCCACTAATATTGGGTGTGTTTGTTTCATATCGAACACTATATATAGTACTGTTCAATTTTTACACATTGCATTTAATGCACTGTTTCTATGTGTCAAATGCCACATGCAGACGTTATCACATGTTTGGAAGGTTCAAATCAGCCAGATTTCCGGTCCACATCTGTGTTTTTGCGACATCACAGCAGGAATGCGATCCGTTCAGGGTGTACGTCGCTCCCGGTACTGACCATCACTGTGTGACTGTCATGTATAAATTAATGTATGAAAATCATACATGAATCCTCAAAGTGTGGTGAGGCAATGCCTTGAACCTCTACACTCAGGTTAACTCAAAACCTCTGGCTATTCTAATACAACACAAAAGAATAGCAATTTACTTTCAATTTTGGATTTACTGCTACTTTTCTCACACTATTCATAAGAACTGTGATAAATAAAGCTAAATCAAGCGCCTTGTACCTGCTGTATCTGTGGCTTCTGGCCAACAAAAATAAAAAATAAGAAAAAAGTGAGCTCCCACACACACATACCCACAATTCCCTGTATACTTGCCCACTGTTACTGTTTAAAAAAGAACCATCCACTGCAGAATGACACTACATGCAAGACTGCGTGCTGTTTTATTGTCACTTCACCCGTATGTCCTCAGGGTCTAGGCTGTGCTCGCTCCACGCCGAGGTGATGCTGTTGTTTAAGTATGAGCCAGACCTTCTCATGTCCAGTTCTTCCTCGTAGGCCTCAGTGGCGATGTCATCTCTGGCCTGAGTCCCTTTGGACAAGAACTAACACAGATGGAGGGCGAGGTTAAGAACGGCTCCAGTGAAAAACTGAAAAATACTGTCTTCTGCAGCGTTATTCAGTATTCGGCTCAGAAAAGACTCAGTGGACTGAGCTTTTCATGTAGAATGGAGCAGCGTGGTAACAACAGAGCAAACAGACATGGTACTCCAGTGAAAATATCATTACTTCATAATTATAGTGACTCAAGTAAGAGTATGAGCATTTCCCATAAAAACTACTCAAGTAGGAAGTAACTTCATGACATGGAATTCATTATAGTCTAACATATTTAGTTTGAACAGGTTATTGATCCTACAGGAAATAACAATGTAAAAATAACCATCATATGTCCACATAATAATAATGAAAAATGAAAAACATAATGAAAAACACCATTTTCTTCTGAACATCAAGGGAAAAAACTGACCCTTATGATCTGCTTATTTTGATCATTTATGATTTCATTGCTTATTTTGTTGATTCTTTTCCCTTCAAATTTGTTGAATTTTTAGTTCATTTTTGTTCATTTATTTTATTGCTTATTTTGCTCATTTGTCTGCTATTTCATTTACTTTTGCACAGTTTTGTTGGCTATATTGCTCATTTTTGCTAATTTATTTGATTTATTTCCATTTTTTGCTTTATTGTTATTTTTTTGTTTCATTTTGCTTGTTATTTTTTATTGTATGTGTTAATTTACTGGATGGTTTGTTTATTGTATCTTTCATTTTTGCTAATTTTGTCAATTATTTTGTTCATTTCTGCACAATTTTGCTTTTTATATCACTCATTTTTTGGTCATTTTCCCCTCATATTTTCAGTTATTTGGTTCATTTTCCACATAATTTTTTGCTAATTTTAATGTTTTTCATTCCTGCACAATTTGTTGATTATTTTGTATATTTTTTTAATATATTGTTGTTTATCTTGTCCTTGTTGCTTAGTTTTTTTGATTTTGGTTATTTTGTTCATTGTTTCCAATTTTGTTGTTTTTTATTTTTTGTTGCATAATATTCTGATCATTTAAAGGCAAACACAACCCGACACTCACTGAGTTGTGGCCAAATGTAACTGAGTAAAAGTACATATTTTTCAGCACGAATGTCAAATTATTCCACAGGGCAATTGCTCACGAAAGTGCAATGAAAAATACATGCAATAGAGTAAATACACTTGAGTACTACCCACCTCTGAATAACAATATGTGAATGTAAAGTATTTACTTATATAGATGCTTATGGCTAAATCATTTATGACATTATTAACATTCATGTTGCTGTGAGAGCAAAGGTTATTATTGTCATTACTGTACATTTAAACACGAGAAATGGATTTGATTAAATATTTTTGCACTTTGCTAAAACTCAACTCAACCAATTTTAATTATGCAAACCATGCATTCTGCAAATCCAAATTTACACGGCTCACTGTTTGCAAATAATGATGCGAAGAATAGCTGAGGTATATTACAATAACGCAATAACTGAGGAGACTGATTTGATTTTGAGTTAATGACCAAACTCTTTAACTTTGCTTGAATAACAAACAGGGAACAAATGGAGACCAAATATGTAGCCCAGACTCAGGAACAGACGCTGCGTGAGATTAACGTCCTCCCCTTGTGCTTAATTATCCCAGCGTATTCAAGTGGCTTGTACTGCGAAGGTGCCTAATTAAGACAGAATGAAGGAACGCGTTGCACTGATGTTGCACTGCATTTCTCACCCAGCAGGAGAAGTAAATGTTTTCCATCAGACTTGAGAGACGGTCCATAAAGAGACCCGCGGGAGTGCTGAGCTACATCACACAAAACACTAATGCAGATTGTGGGAATTTAAGTCAAATGTGTGTTCCAGACAGCTCATGATGCATGGACTGTTCCGAATACTGATAATGACACAGCAGCAGCCATCATAAAAAAAATGTGCACTGCCAGTCAAAAGATTTGACACACCTTCTCTTTCAGTGGTTTTCTTTGCTTTTACTATCTTTATGTTGTACTTTAATACTGACAAGATAAAAATGAAAGAATGCATCTGGAATAATGTATAAAACAAAAAGTCTTCAACTACCTATAAATTTCTCAGCCTGCGAGTCAAAAAAATTAATGTAATATGTTTTATAAACAGTGTTTTTCTATTTGGGTTCAAGACAAAAGGTTACTTCTGTGACACCGATGTAGAAGTATCAGAATCAAAAAGAAATGTACCTTTTCAGAGTGAATTCAGCTGGAATACAGCAAACATTTGAACATTTTGATGTGCTACAGGTCTCAATCAGTGCTTTCTAGCCTGTGCTACTCCATCATTTGTCAGTGGCACTGGCAGGAACCCTCGGGTTGAACAAGTTAAAGTGCTTAGATCAGCTCAACTCAACCCAACTTTATAGATACTGTCCCTGAGAGGCAATTTGTGATGCAGCAAGACAACAGGACAAGAGAAGGAAAAGAATTTAACTAAAATACAAAAATCATACATCGAAAGTGACTGCTATAAATCTGAGAAACTGAAACTCTGGGTAAAGAGGCGGGACCGACTGACGAGACTGATTAGGATCTTTGAATCACTTGTGTATTATACAGCTCAGTACCGTTATTTTGTTGAACTGAGGATTTCGCTGCTGATTTTTTACTATTTTAGACAGAGTATTCTTGGCCCCTACGTTCAGATTCCCACATCAACAGATCATGCAAAAGATTAAAACAGACTGAACGTATGATTTGTGAAAAATCTTATCCACATTGAACGTTTTTTTTAATGCCTTTTTGGGGCTTTATTTGATAGTCGCAGTGAATATAGACAGGAAAGTGGGGAGAAGACCAGGGGGGTCAACATGCAGCAAGGGGCCATGGGCTGGACTTAAGCCACTGCAAGCGGGCCTTGAGCCATATGCGAGTGTGCACTGCCAGATGCTCGACCGACTGAGCCACCGAGGCACCAAACCCTGGCTTTTTTAAACAACAACGCTGCGTCACAGTTAAAATGTAGCTTGTTGTCAATGACACATCCCAATTATTTGTAGGTCTCGACAACTTCCATCGCATTTCCGTCACAGAAGTGACGACGACAGCTGATGAAGTCGTCTACAACAGGACCATGATCAGTTTCATCTGCATGAAGGAGGCTGACAGTGACTGATTCATCCGCATATTTTGAAATGAGTCTGTAGTCGTAAGCGCTGCGGCACTCATTAGTATAGAGGATGTAGAGTAGAGGGAAAAGGACACAGCCTTGAGGATCTCCAGTGGATGATGAAATCTCCTCTGACATGCAGCCATTCACCCTCACTCTCTGTGTCTTGTCAGTTAAAAAGTCAGAAGTCTAGCCCAAGGTTGAAGTTATTTAAAAGCTTATCTATTAAAATGAGAGGCTGGATAGTATTAAAAGTGAGTGAAAAGCCAACAAATAACATCCTACCATGCATTTTGGTAACCTCGAGGTGTTTAAAACGCATATTAAGAAGGGTTGCTGTAGTATCCTCCACCCCTCACTTAGCTCTATGTGCAAACTGCAGCAGGCCAGGTAGAATCTCTCTTTTCAATAATTTTTCAAAACATTCCAGTCAAGGCAACAAGCCTGAAAACATGAACCACCTTAGGGCATTTGTGTTTGGCTACCAGGACAACTGTGGAATGTTTCCAGATTTTGTGTTTTGTTATGTAATAAAAGACAGGAGCCAGTTGTTATGCACAAGTGAGCTATATTGTCAGGTCCTGAGCTTTTTTTTTAACAGTGCAATGTTTAAACATGGTAGTCGCAGAATGCACATTAAATGGCTTGGGCCAGTGTGGAAAAGGTGAGTTCTGTCATCTGAAATGATACGTGTGAGACCAGGGGAATCAAACCTCAGATAAAAAATGTTAATCAGTTGTCTTGTGCAACAGAAGTGTGGCTACAGACTCAATAGCCTTATTCGTGCCACTACATCTACTGTACAAATTGATATTATGGCAAGAAACACTCAGTTAAGAGAAAAGTCAGACCATCACCACTTAAGGTCTAATAAAGGTTAGTCAACCTGAAAAATCTATTGAATTGTGTCCTTGAGTGCAGTCACCAAAACCATCAAGTGTTATGAAACTGGCTAACATCATTAGCATTTGAAGGTTAACGAAGCAGCATGTGGCTACTTCAGACAATCTGAACTATAAAACATGTGTCATGGTTTGTAGTTTTTTTTCTTTGTGTGTTGTAGTTTTTTAATCTGCTCTCATGTTTTGCTCTATTGTGGATTCTCTGTGTTGGACATTTTTGTAACTAACCATTCTTAATAAATCGTACTTTTTGGAAAGTGCTACATTTGTGTCCTCATTTCCCACATGTTCTGGGTTGTTTAATACTTTTTGTTCACTACATAATTTCCTGTGTGTTGTTTCAGTGTGGATCTCTTCAGTATTGATCTACAATGTGACAAAAATACACACACACACTAAAGGAGAAGATATGGCCAACTGTTTGACAGGTATCAAACAAACTGAGAAGTGACATTGTAACAGAAAATCATCACTGCATTCACCTTCAGGTGTCTGTAGTCACAATATCATGTCTCATCAGTGTCTTGTTTCATACAGTTTCAGTTTATTGTTATTACACAGAAACTTTATATCAGGTGATACACTACTGCTTTAATATCAACAGTATTACCTCAGAACAATCGTAATATAATTCTATCTCAGTCATATCTGTAAATATTTTCACATTACTGATTATTACTGGGCATTCTATTACTCCTCTCCATACACTACAGTCTAATATTTCCCTCTGTATGATAATTCAATTAAAATATTTAATAATCACTCTTTTAATATTAATCTAATAGCTGAGTAAAAATTCTAAAATGTGTCTGTAAAGTGGTAGAAACTGACAACAGCTCTCTGCTTTTTTTGCCATGTTTTTCTTATAATGTTTGGATGTACAGTGGTACCCCATTGTACGAATTTAAGTCATTCTGGCATCACGCTCATGACATGAAAAAGTTGTGAGACGGGACCGGTTTTCCCATTGGAATACATGTAAAACCAGTTGATCTGTACCAAGACCCTGCACCTGTTGCTGTAAGTGGGTGTGGCAATGCAAACCTGGTGTGTGATGTGCACGGAGATGATGCAACACAGCCTGCTACGTTTATTAGCCACTTAGCCACATCCACGGGACAGTCAATGAAGACAAGAAAAGCAGTTAACAGACTTTATGGAGGCACTGGCAGAATGCAGAAGCCGTATGGAGCTATGGAATGGAGCAGACAGAGTAGGCTGAGATGGAGGCTGATCGGAACAGCCACAGGGGGAGGTACGAGCTGGAGGAAACGCAGGTCAAGACCACAGGAAAAAGACACAGGCTGAAGCCAGGATCTAGGGAGCGATGGAAGACGGAGACCAGAGGTAAGGAAAAACTCTACTAAACTCTCAAGTAACATAACACGCTGGAACCAACAGTTTCACGTCACCATTTCCATGTGGTGGGTGAATAGCACACACTGCTTTCAGAACCAATTTTACTTGTAACATGAGTTTTTGTTTGCGTGACTGGACAAAATTTTGTCCGACATCTTACTCGTGTCATAAAAAAGTCGGATGATGATGCGCTCGTATGATGGGGTACCACTGTACACTGCTTCTTTTGGATAATTTTTCCATTGACATGAAGATACGAGTTTACTCCAGAGAGGACCTCCTGGACCCGAGGCAGAGGAACTGTGGATCTGACAAGGACTCCTTTCCTGCAGGGTTGATGTCAAAGTCAAAGGCAGAAGGTTCAAGTTCAAGCCTTTTCAACAAACTATACTGATGGGCAGCGTGAACTCACTACGCAGCAAAGTGGATGGGTTGGAAGCCCTGGTGAGGCGCCACAAGGAGTTTCAAGAGACTGGAAAGAGGAGCAGCAGCAGAGGACGACTAACATCACTACGCTGCAGGACCGAACATTATAGGAGATCCTTCAACCCCACCTCCGTCAGACTGTTCAACACCACAGCTGATGGCAGACTGAAGAATGAGGAGACTGTAGACATCACCATATGCCTACTGAATGAGCTGCTCTTATGAATTTCCCCAAAAGGGATAAACAGTTTATTCTATTCTATTCTGCTGTTGCCATGTTATTGCTGCGCTGCAATGTAAAGTATTACTGATTTGTAGATTGTTTTATATACTTCATTCATGTTCTTTGTAGTGTAGGAATGTTTCTATTGCTGTAACCTTGTCCTTGCTGCCCACTTGGCCAGGTCACTTTTGGAAAAGAAACTTTAATCTCAATGAGGATTGTACCTGGTTAAAAAAGTCTCAGGAGTATAGAACATTACCTTTGGGATGAGCAGCAGACTGAGGGTCACAGTCACCGTCAGATGAGTGTGAGCAAAGAACAACATGAGCATCCAGTCAGGATGCAACCCCGGCACCAGCAGAAACCTGCGGGGAGAACATCAACATGAAAGATTCTGTTCAGTCACCTGCAGCCTGTGGAGGTTTAGACTTAAACTCTATTGAACTGAGGTCTTGTATCTGTAAAATGTGCTGAGAAATATCCACAGACACACATTAAAAGCAGCTCTGGATGGGAAACAAGTGAACAAACCCTGTGGCTTTCTCAGCCTCTTAAAAAATCAACGCGTCAAAGAAAACTGTGTGAACTTGATAAAGGCAGCGATTTATTGAAAGCATTTCTCTCCTTTTTTGCAGCAGTCAGAACGATTGATTTTTACATGGTTTAAGGGTAGTGCAGATGTTTTATGATGAAGCAACACACTTTGTCAACAAGCTGCTGCACAAACACGTAGTCAAACATCTAGGAACACAAGACATCGTAGTTCTATTGTTCTGTATTGCTTTAAAGTGAACTGTATGTGATTTCTGCTGCTTTCAGTCTCAATCAAAACAGTGACAAAGATGTAATAATTGATCAAGATGCAATGTAACAAGGGATCATGGGAGATTTTACCATTGTCAGTGAGATCTCTCTAGTGTAACTCAGACAGAAATCATGTTTACTTTCAGGAACCTTTAATATCTAAGGAGCCATCATTGTCTGTCTGCTAAATGCTCTAGCAATTTAAACCTTGTTTTTCAAGAAGAAAAAGCGGGAATGTGCGGCGTTCCCAGTGTGGCCCAGTGGAGAGTGAGGTGTGGGTTACGTACCGTACCCACTCCCAAACGTGAAGACGATACAAGGGTTACAAGTCAAATCCACAACCGATTTAGTTAAATGAGCTGAAACCAGCAATACTAAGTCACAATCAGTATTTCAAAAATCTTTTCTCTCAAGGGAGAAAAAAGAAATTTGGCACTTTCTGGGGACCCAAACTCAAAAATACCCATCGACATCTGAAAGTGGCTCTCACGAGGACTGTCTCAGGAAGACAAGACCAACCGCTAGCTCTGCTGCAGGGAAGTTAACTAGAACTACCAGGCTTAAGTCATTTATAACACCTCAGAGGGTATTTGGATTGGGCAACACCACTTCTTGAGATTTTTCAGATTGACCTTAATTTGTTTAAGGTATGTCAGATATGTATTTTCTCTTTACATAACCATAATATAGATATAATATTGACTGTGTACCTACCCTTCCTCTGCACAACTGATGGTCTAAAGCACATTAAAAAGGCAAGAAATGGCAAAAATTAACTGTTCTTTGATAACTGTTCTGGTGTCTATCTTATGAATCTGCAGAGAGAATGCCATGAGTGTGCAAAAATGTTGAGAAGCTAAACATTTTGGATCTGATGCGAGCACAACAGCACTCCTGAAAACATCCACTCCTCTTCCCTTTTAGCTGTCCTTCAGGATTGAGTACATTAACATTTGGGTGATAGTTTTGCATAACCTTGCTGCCCTTCACTGGCTGAAAAATGACTTTAAAGTGAATTTATTTGCATATATTTATCAGCCTGTTTGCAGTTCTCATTTCATTATTTTAGTCCATTTTCCAAAAGTTTGAAGTTTTGTTTTTAACCATCTGTCAGTGTGACTTTTCTCACTGTATTGCAAGCTGTCAGGTTTTAGAAATTGCTTACTGTACATGAAAAGGTCAGAGTAAAGAGGTTTTTTTTTCTGCTGCCATTTGCAAGTCAAGTCATTGTGCAAAAGAAACCTTGTCCACCACTTCTGACTCACAGTCACACTGCACGGCTGTAATTTTGGGAGTATGTGGTTTTGTTTAAACAATTCATGCTGTTATTTCCATTAGTAGCTCCTTCAAATCACACCTGTTACTCACACCCAATCATTGCTGGAGGATGTGAAAGGAACACAAGAGCCTGAATGGGCTCCAACAGGGTTCACTTCTAGATCTAAAACATTTACCTGCAGTTTATGACATATTAATCAATGCTGTCGTTGAAGCAATACAAGCAGAGCACGGTGTTTTTGCAATACAGTCTAAGGGCACATTCACACCAGTTCACTTTCTTTGGAGAAGTGTGAATGCACAATTAAACTTGAAGAAGCAAACTCTGGTCTGGCTAAAAACATAGGTCTTCTGCTTCAAGTGAACCAAATGCAGGAAGCGGTGGGCATTGTGGGTAAGCACAGCCAAAACAAATACACATGTAGCATGACAGCCGTGAGAAATGGCTTGCAGTCAGACGTGGAATGAGGACGAGGTAAAAGCTCTGGTAGAAATGTGGTCGAAGAAAATATATCACAACTACTGGTAAGCACTCACAAGCACATTGCAGTGTTCAAACTAATTAGCAGGAAAATGGATCTGGGATTCACCCGCATAGTCGAGCAGTGAAGCACAAAGGTGAAAAAACTCTACCCGCAGTGTATAAAAATATGTGACATACTTAGAAGAAGTGGCAGTTCAGGAGAAACATGATGTAATAACTGCACAGAGGAGATGAAATCTACCATTTCACTTGATAGGTTTACACAACAGTATGAAATCTAAAAACGATGTGAATATGAAGAATCAGCTGAGTAAATAGTTGCTTTGCTTTTTGGCTTTGTTGAGTTGAGTCATTGTGGTGATATGTGATCATTGTTGCTGTGTAAACAGTACTTATCTATAGACGTGACAATAGTAGCCTGCAGTCTAATTTTGTACAGAGGGGGTTGGTCTACATACAGTGGGGACAATAAGTATTGGGAAATGTAAAAATGTGCAAGTTCACCCATTTAAAAAGATAAGAGAG
>JAQQAE010018087.1:0-11287 GCA_029823295.1 Pseudamia nigra
TTTCCCCCAACTGCTGAAGGGGCAGCGTGCATGTCTGTGCTGCAGCCCCCTCCCCCTCGGTGGGAGCAAGTAATCTCGTTGTTGATGGAAACATTTAACAATGACTATAAAAGCTATTTTGATTCCGACCTTGAAGATCATTCAGGTCTGAAAGTGAATTTGTAAACTTTTCTTTGATATAAACCTCCTCAGCGGGGGATTTGCCGAGTCATGTCTTTCTTGTTATATTCTTGATTTTTTTGATTGTTTTGGTAATTTCTGTTCATAACTTTGTTCTTGTTCACTCAGTCTGGTGATTTTGTACATTTTCTGGACTATTGTTCGTTTTCATTAATTTTATTATTTTGTTATTACAAATTATTGTAAATTTTGTTGAATACTTGGTACATATTTGTGAATTTCTATTACTTGGTTCATTTTTGTCAAGATTTAATGTTCATTTTCTTAATTATTTGGTTAATTATTTTGGTAATTTCTGTTCATTACTTGGTTCTTGTGTGTTGAATCTGCTTCTTTTGTTTATTTTCTTGAATATATTGTTAATTTTTATTCATTTTTTATTATTTTGCTTACTTTTGCACATTATTTAAAATTGTTTGGGCATATTTTACACCAATTTTGGTTGAGTTTTCATGATTTAATGATCATTTGTTTAATTAATTTTTCCATTTTTATTGATTATTTTGGTCATTTCTATTCATTATTTTGTTGTTGTTTGCTGAATCTGCTGATTTTGTTAATGTTCTTGACTATATTGTTCAGTTCTATTCATTTTATTTATTATTTTTCCTCGGTTTTTGCATATTATTTTTCCTTTTGTTTGATATTTTGTACATTTTAGTGAAGTTCTATTAATTTTCTTCTTTACTTGGTTGATTTTTCATGATCATTATTTCGGGCATTTCTGTTCATTCCTGTGTCCGCGGAATCTACTGATTTTATTTTCTTCACTATACTGTTAATTTTGTTGAATATTTTTGAATTTTTTGTGGATTTCTGTTAATTTTCTTCATTATATAGCTGATTTGTCATGATTTAATGTTCATTTCATTAATTAGTTTGCTTTTTTGTTTATTTTGGTCATTTATGTTCATTATTTTGTTCGTTTGGTGAATTTTTGGTGAATTTCTGTAGATTTTCCTCATTATTTGGTTAATTTTTGGCAATTTAATGTTCATTAATTGAAATATTGTTTGATTTTTTATTATTTTGGTCATTTCTGTTCATTTAATTCTTGTTTGCTGAATCTGCTTATTTTGTTTATTTTCTTGATTATATTGTTAATTTTCATTAATTTTACTGACTATTTTGCTCAGTTTTGGTTGAATATTGTACATTTTGTTGAATATTTCATTCACTTTTAAAAACTTCACTGGTTCATTTTTTTTGTATATAGCTGAGTATTTCAATGCTGGTTTTTTATCCACTAACTCCTTATTCATGATTTCTGTGCCTGGGCCATGACAGTGTGCAGTCATAACCCATATTACATTGTTGATTTAAAGTCATAAAATGTCCAAGTCCACAGAGATAATATCTGAATAATGCATAATATAACCTAGTGACCTGTCCGTGATGATCTGACAAACCAAAGGGCTAAATACTATGATTCACAATCATGCTTTATTCTTGTTGATTTCTTATAAAAAGAATCAAATAAAAGGCTCTGTCCAGATCTCCAACACCGCTCCGTCTTCAGCCCGTTTCCTTTAATCTATACTTTCTTTACACTTTAGTCTCTTCGTCTTAAATATCTTTTATTAGTTTGTGACTTCAAACCAAAACTTCATTGATTGTCAACACAAAATCTATCTTAGCACCAGTACAATAAAACTGTACTTTTGCTATTTTGTTGAAATACTGTTTTCTGAACGAGGGAGCGAAATCTCAGAATAAAGGGATCCTAATAAGTACATTTCCAAAAAAGAAGCACCAACCATACAAAGCAAGTTCTCATAGATACGCTTGTCCGAAGCACGAGAGGTCAAATATATTAATGACTATTAAATTAAGCACAACAAACAGTGTGAAGAAAACACTGCAACACAAAGCACTCTGGGATCTGAAACACTACAGGAGGTGGACACAAGTCGTTGTGGCTGCAGTTCAAGGGCGTTTTCTCTGGATCCACAGGACTCCAGATGAGTCCGGGAGCAGAGGATCATGGGAAGTGGAGGAGGCGGCCATTGGTCTGTTAACTCTACAACACGTCGTATGAAATGTGGAAGAAAAATAAGAAGCAAACCATTGTAACCTTAGGCATGTCCTTGAATCATTTCTTAAAAAGGATGTGAAACAATGAATAAAGTTGATGTGGTTTATTTTATTTGTACCTTAGCCATGATATGACACTATTGGTTGTATCAGAAGGATCAGTTTTAATAAGGGACTTCACACCAGTGGTCGAACACATGCATATTAGCTATTTATTCACATTCTGGTTTGGATTTTAGCCACAAGTAGGTTTTGTTTCTCCTTAAGGCAAACCTAAATAAATAACAGCACATATTTATGCTAATTCGCAAACATGAATATGAATAAATTGCACATTTGTATCGGGTCAAACAGCACCCCTTACCGGTGATAAATCCATGTGAATAACACAATTTATTACAGCGTCACATCTTATCTAAGGTAAAAATAAAATAAACCACAGTAACATTATTCATTGTTTCATGTTGTCTATAAATAAAAGGGTGTAAATGAGGATCTGAATTACGACAGCATACTAGAGGCAGTTATTACAGAACAGGAAACAGGGAATATTGTAAATTTATGAGAAATAAACTATTCTGTAAAGGCGCAGACATTTAATGATTCAGTCAGACATGGCGAGAGGAGGTGGTACGAGGGGACTATTGGTTCATTTTAGAATTTTAAAATTGAAATGAACATATTTCTGTTCTATTTAAATCTACTGTATGCTCTTTGTGTTACTGGCAAATTCCACAACTGTCCCTTCAGGATAAATGCAGTTTTTTCTGATTCTGGTGATCCTGATCAGGCCTTCAACGGACTCAAAGATCTATGAGCATCAGATTTTAGGGTCATATGATTGAGGAAAATGTCAGTTTTTAAAACAGTTACTGTAACCATTGTTTCTGTGACTTTATCACATAAGTACAAAAATGTGAATATGTCAGACTATCTCATCTTGAACAAAAAGGCCCAGTGTGATAAACCCTTTGGCGCCTACACGGTGTAAAGGCCTCCTTTCTGAACATGTCACAAAGGTGCAGCGTGCAGGAGTTACGGTGCCTTCTAGTTGTATGTGGAAGTCATTATTTCAGAGTTCACGTCTGGAAATTTCAACTGGAATTTCAACCCCGACTGTACAATTCAATATGGCTCACTCGAAACAACTGATTGAATGATGCTCATTTCTGTTGCATTACGTCAGTCATACACGTTGTACTGTTCACTTTTTATCCGTTGCATGTTTCTGCACTGTTCATAGGTGTTTTTTAGAGCACGCATCCATGTTTTTCTGACTTTGCAGACCGAACGTGATCAGCTCATGAAACACACTACTAGTGACGTAGCGGTAATGTTGTAAACCGCAAAACCTCAAAAGTCCTGAGCTCACTTTGTCCACCCATATGGGTTACTGTGGGTTTTAATCATCCTACAGTAGCGACAGATAACAAAAACCAATGCAATGGTGCTCACCAGGAACAGGTTTCTAGGAGTGTGTTCTAAGCTGCTGTTAACATGTGATGATGTAACAGAACAGACTCCAACAAAGAGGAATCTCTCTCTCTTTTTATACTTTTTAATAATTTTAATAACTTTTAAGAACCCTAGGACTGCACTTTCATGTCACTAATATTTATTTATCATTAGTTTTTCTTAGTATTCTTGATTCTTTTGCTCCTGCTGCAGAAGCGGAAACATCAAAACACATATTGTATTTTTATGCAGTGACAAAGTATCTGTTTATTCTACAGGCAGCTCAGTCTAAGACAACAAAATCACATACATTCTCATTCCTGTGCATACACAATGAAGCTTATTATATTCCTTTTCTGCAAATAGATCCTGTTAAATCCTACATGCTGCACCTTTAAGTACAGTAGTACTTCTATTTGGTATGAAAATACTGCAACTGTGGTAATGAACAACAGAAACTTACTGAGTGTAGTGCTTGTTGGAAACAGAACCACCTCTTCATTCTCTAAGTAGGAAAACCCCCGGATTTGAAAATCATAATCAGCCATCACCTGCTTTTTGAATTTTTTAAAATTGCTGTGATTTATGTTTTATGCTGTGAAGCAGGTCACAGGTACCCGCGTTGAAATGATGCAGCTGTTGTCTGATTTCTGAAGGTCTGCTTGTGCCAGTCTTGATCAAACTAAACCACGAAGGCAGAAAAGATTCACATTTAGTATCCTCTGAGATTGAAGTCACACATTTTAGAGGAAAAATAACTCGGACGAGGTAGTGAAAGAATGACCACATCTACATAAGCTGAAGAACGTGGTCGTAAACAGGAGACAGACGTTTGCGTCTTATGACTTTCAGTGCTTATTGATTATTTTCAGTTGCAGTTTGCTTCAAGCAGGCATCAGAGACAGTGGAACATGGCTGTAGCTGGTACGTTTTATTTAATGTGTCTTATTTGATGCAGCCACGTTACACGCTGTCGTATCTCCCGTTTCCTGCTGATGTGATGAGGTGAAGAGTTGATATTAACAGGTATATTTTAACACGAACCATAAGCCTTTGATGCCTGAATTGAACCAAACTCAGACCAAAAACTGAGCTCCTGAAACAAAAGAGAAAAAAAAAAAGATTTAATTCAAGATATGACATGAGCAACTTTTCTTTTTTTCTGAATGTATGACTTCAATCTAAGTGAAGATTAAAAGGTTTCTAAGTACATATATGATTACTTTTCACACAGTTTAACTTCCCAGAATATATCAGATCATTAGTACTTCAAATTTAAATCTTGAGAATTTATTTTTCTTGCAAATGCATGTTTTTATGACAGAATATTAAGGTTTGTGTTTTTCTCATATATTTACCACTTGAAATTAAAGTTTATCTTCTTTTAAAATTCCTGATCTCCCCCTGCAAATTTATGACTTTATGTCAGAAAATACTCAAGCCTTTTCTCATAAATCTTGTCTTTTCTGACAAACAGGCCACTGTAATCTCAGAGATGAAAGCTTACCTTTTTGAAAATATGTAAGATTTTTCTTTTAAATTTCTTATTTTTATTTACTGATCAAAATTCTCCCCATCTTTTTCTGTATAAATAAAAGTTTTTGCACTTCTGAATGGACTTTAATTTCAGAAAATGTGATTTTTTTTTTGGCCTCACAAATCTGAATTTTTAAAAACAACTACAGGATATTGACATTTTTTCATGTCAATATGACACTTGGTGACACTTTCCCACTTTAACATCAGAGCATATCCCAGTTAGTCTTTCAGTTTAGTCTAGTTTTGTTTATCTTTAAATTTATCTGAATTTTTTTTCTCATAAACTTTACTATTACCCCTTTCCAGGTGATCGTTTTTGACCTGCGTCGTCTCTACTATGCTGTCATACTGAGCAGTGTGGATGTGTGCATGTTTCAGGTTGAACGGTATGTGCCATCAGCTTTTCTCTGCAGGTCTCCACGTCTCCGGGTCGACACAGGAACCATCTGGATGAACAGCCTCTATGACGCCGCTCGCACGCCTTAAGCGCCTTAGCTTTACGCAAGAGTTCACCAAGATAAAAGCCTTGGATTATCTCCCATCAAAAAATATCGCTCTCCCATGGTAACAAACAAAAAAAGTCCTCGGCATAATCCATCCCTTGCCACAAGAATACATTTATAGAACCAAATGTGTTCACCCTGATGGCAAGATATACATATACACTACCATGTACATACATAATCATTAAAAAAAGGCTTGTCCAATAGTTCTATTCAAATAAACCTATAGATAGGAACCTGAAAGCTGCTTTCTAGTACTGACCACTCCTGTGTGCAGGTCCTGTAGGAGCTGTGATCTCTTAATCCCCTCCTTGCTGAGGTCAAAGGTCACAGGTGGAGTGTCGAGTTATAGCTGGAGTTAAAACCTATGATCCTCATTACAATGGACGGACGGGCTGCCTCGCAGGCTGAGCAGTTCGTCTGCTACCGGCTGCGTAGCTTCGCTGTGTTCGTCAGTGTCTCCACCTCCTCGTCTTCCTCGTCTTCTTGTAGGATGTGGATCGAGGAGCCCAGGAGTCTCTGGAGCTCTGGCACACAACGCACCAGGTCCACCAGTCCCTCTTCGTCCTCCTTGTCCTCCTTGTCCTCTTTGTTTTTAATTTGGTAGGGCACCGCCAGAGTGGCGCTCACCTGGCTGATGGACACCTGCCTCCAGAGCTCAGCACAGGACACGCTCACCACCTCTAAATGAGGGTAACGCGCCCGGAAGATCCTCGATGACATCTTCAGACGCTTCAGGACGTCCGTCAGCAGGAACCAGTTACAAAAGCTGCCAAACAGAATGAACATTGAGATTAGCTTCATGTTACTGTGGAATATTTTGATCAGTTTTGTTCACTTGATTACTTTTGATTTTTGTTTAGTTTCATTTTGTTTCATTACTCTTTTATTCATTTTTACTTTTAATCATTTAATGCTTTTCTTTTTACATGTTATTACAGTTATTGAATATTGTAAGCAGATGCCACAGTGCTGTTCCATGTCTTAAGCTGAAAAATATGTGAGAACCAATGGGTTATTGTTTATAATGATACTTCACTAATAGCAGTGACTAGTGTTTCACAGAATTTGCTTGATTCCAACATAGTGTGATGAAAGACTTTGTATAAAACCATTAATTCGTTTTTTATTGATGAAGATTTGTTTCCATGCTAGAACGACAAATCGTAATAAAAAAATAAATGACACACATAAAGTAACACTAGTATTGGTACTGACCCAGAAACATTCAATCAGTGCTTCCCTACGTCTGGTTTACGTTGTGTTTAGGAAGGCTGTTGTGATGTGACCTCAGTGATATGATGGTATATACCGCATTACATTAAAAATGTGTCTGTAGAGATGTGACAACACTGGTTCAAACGGCTGTGTAGTCGTTCAGAATACTGTTCAGTTAGAATTTTTCCAAAACCCTTTGAACAAGTTGTTCTACATTCAGAAGCTCTGAAGATGGTCAGTGATTTCGGTAATGTAGTTGCCTCATAATGTCATATCATTATGACAGCAAAACTCAAAAACGCTGGTGTCATTTGTACCATTTACTAGAAATCGTGATTACCAGACATCTGTTCACTCTGGTTTATTTAGACAGTGTTTTGTTCTCATTGAACATTTCCATTTTTTCAGTGTTTTGTTCTTAACTCAAGTGTGAGGCAGCCGTTTTTATTTGTGCAGCTGTGAAGAAAAGACAAAAATCCTCAAACGTGATGATGTCCATGATACGTTTCAAATCACTCTTACTGTATCTACTGTCAGACTATGATTCACAGTAACATACTGTGCAAAAATTTTAGGGACCTTGGTTCTGTTTTATTAGATAATGACCATAAACATGCATTTCTTAATTCCTGTAAAACCAAAACACACATTTTAGTTTCTCCACGATGACATGTCAGTATTAAAGTGTTAACTCCATTTGCACTTAAAATGTTTTGAACTATCTGGGACAGAAAATATGAGTTCTAGTCACTAAAACAGGTTTCACTCAGCACATGTCAATACTGTTGACTTCTTGCCCCGGGAATGAACAGCACACTAAATATTAATTTTTGTCTATTAAAACCATCTAGTTCTGATTTTATGTGTTTATACCTTGCGCATATTATCAGCATTTCTATTTATGATTCTAGAAAAACTACAAATCAAAAGGTGGATATTTGCACGTTATATGCCCATATGATTTTAGCATCAAGTTTATTCATTTTTGTGCATGACTACAAACCCAAGGTGCCTAAAACTTTTGCACAATGCTGCATATAGTGTTAAACAGATTTTAGCCATGCTGCCCACCCCTAGACGGGATTGCAATGGGCCAACTACTTTGGTAAATATTCGCCTCCCCTTGTGCTGTTCCTTCGGCACATAAAACAAGGGTTCAGTGATACTGGTTTAAAGTTTGGGGTCGAGGGAAAGTTTTTTACTTGGGTAATTGAAGTGAAAACGCACTCAAGCTTTTCAAAATCCCGGGTAAATGAGAAAAGTTCCTGCTGTGGAAAAGGGGCTATTTTGTTAAGTGAAACCTTTGAGCTCATCCACAGCTCAAGTTGAAGGCATGTGTGGTAATACCAATAACACTGGATTGGATTTATATAGTGTCTTTCAAGACACTCACACTGAAGACAAGACAATGAATGCATTATCCATTCACTCCACAGTCACATATGGGTGGAACACATGGAAATGTGACTGTGGCCAATCTGCACCGACAGCCTTTCTGACCATCATCAAACACTCCTTCACATTCAGACATTCATACAGTGTCAGAGACAACGACTGAGATGGAGCGGAGTTCGAACCTCAAACCATTACTGAACAACCCACTCCACCTCCTTAGCCACTGTCACCCCAATGTTTCGATTTTAAAATCAATAAAAGCTGTATCACGCAGTCGACCTATGATTGTTTTACTGTTTTATGTGCCCTTGTCTTTTGTAGGGGTTTGGCCTTTTTAGTGCCTGAATTCGCCTCCACACTGACCAGTGTTTCGTCAGAACAAATTCCACTGTGATACTCTTTGTATTTAACACATCCTTGGTTTATTGCTGCACATGATGACTTTATTTAGGTTAAGGAAACCAACAAAACTGAATTCTGAAGGAGAGTGGATTCAGATCTTTGTCGAGTGTACCAAATTAATTTGTGGTCATGTGAGACTAGTACTGGAACTGATACATGACAATAGTCCAGTAATGTGTGACCATTTTGTAATTATCATGATCCTCTGCACAAATCAAGCATCCATGGGTAAATTGGAACAGTTTCAGTTTTGACCCTTATTTGTGCTTCCTCTTTTTCTGAGCTTCACTGTAGTGCAGTATGCATCCTTTCAAAATACCATTAAACTGTTTTTTCCTTGATACATCCATCCTTCAGCCATTGAACCAGAACCGCAGACAGCTGTATGGTTTTTGAGGAGCGATTAATTTTTCAGTTATGAAAATATTCTTGTCATCTGTGTGGACTCACCCCTGTGTTAATGACACCTGAATGTGATAGCAGGGAAGCAGAGGCTCGGAGGAGAACTCAAACAGGAGGCAGTCTTTGTCCACGTCGTGCTCTGTTTTCCCAGATGAATTCTCCTCCAGCTCCTGATTCTGCTCAGACAGTAAGAAGTCCCAGCACGGCTCCTCCTCCGTCTCTGCAACAGACAGTTCACTGAAGTCAGATGAGGAGATGAACAAATCTCTGCTGCTGCTGAGCTGCTTCATTATACGGGGTTTGAGTGCCCCCTAGTGGACAGTCTGCTTACAGCAGTCACACTAAAAGCTGCAGACACAGAGCAGGTAAATGAAGACAAATGTAACAACCTCACTTATTGATTTAACTACATAAGGAGCAATGGATTTTAAATCGTTCTGTAAGTGAAACAATCTCTGTAAGGTTTCTTAAATTGTACAAGAATGACAATGTCCTGTAATTACTTGATATGAATAACTTCAACGTGGTGAAACCCACTGCCTGCATTTCAAACAAACACCGTCATGCTTGTACTGAGCATTGCTTGTAAAGTACTGGCACATTTCTCGTGTCTCTGCTGCTAATCCGGGAAGCACTGGTCCACTTTCCCTACAGCCTTCCTCAGTTCTCTCATGCAGCCCTAATCCTGCTCTCCCTCTGCTGGATAACTGGCTCCCCGTGGCTGTTTACAACACCACAGTGATGTTACTTTACAAGGCTAACATCCCTCCATGTCCCAGTGGCCAAGTCCGAGCGGAGCCCTCAAACTAGCATAATTTCCCTGAAGCAGCTTAGACATTTCTTCACAACAAGCCTCAACTCATCTTCCTCACGGCCAGTGAAGGGACGAGTTGTCTACCGCAGTGATTAAATGTTAAAAAAAAAACAAAACAAACAAAAAAAAAAAACAACAACGCTTTATGCACCATTGTACCATTTAAGAGGGTCTTACCAAACAGGGAGCTGCTGTAGAAATCCCATGGTAAACTAGGGTCCTGTTCACTGCGGCCTTCCAGATCTGTGAAATACTCTGGAAGAAATAAAATCAGAGTCAGTTTCCTCTTTTGACCTGACGTAGGAAGTGTCACATTTCAAAAACTCTAAAGGAAAGACCAAGCAAATGTTGTGTCCGCGTACTTATCTGAAGGGAGCAAACAAGGAGATTAAAAATTATATAAAAAGAAAACAAGCTATTTACAGAGGTGGGTAGTACGCAAGTACTTTCACTCCTTTACATGTACTTGAGAAGTTAAAAAAACCTTTTTACTCTTACTCAGTTACATTTGTGAAAAAAAGTACTTTTACTCTAATTCTATTTGGCCACAACTTAATGAGTTGAAGTAAAAAAAAAGACTGTATTTTTAAAAAACTAAATTAGAATAAATTCAAATAAAAAATGAACAAAATAATCAAGAAAAATATCAAAATAAGTAAATTAAGTGATGAAATGAGCACAGATTTACAAACATAATCAACAAAATGAACAGAATTAACAAAACTAGAATATTTGCAATCTCTGAAGAGGCTGTGTGGGATTACTGTTTGAATTTGGTGAAAACTGCTGAAGTGCTGAACTCATGTTAAAGTAATGTTGAAATGCTGAAGACTAAGTTTAAAAAGTCCAAAGTTTAGAAAGTTGTTTAAACATAAGAATGAGTCAAAGTAGTTTATATTTTAAAAGTTTCTTAAGCTTAAGAATGACCTTAAGTATTGTAAAGCTGAAAATCTAAAACAGTAATGATACTGAAAAGAAAGGATCAACAAATGAACAAAATGTTTTAAAAATTAAAATAGAAAAAAGAATGTGCAAAATATAGAAATATTGTAAATATAAGTAACAATAATGTAAAATAAAACTAAACAGGATAAAGAATCATAATCAGAAAGGGTTAGGAAAATAATCAAAAATAATGAGGAAAATTAATTAAAATGGACAAAACAATAAACAATTAAAATGAGGAAGAAAATCTAGGAAGTAAATATTGAAAAGAAATGATCAATATGTGATTTTTAAAAAATTCTAGGCTGCAATCAAAGGCTGAATGTGCCAAAATGTTATTTTAACTCATTAATACTACTTCTTGACTAAGTTTCTTCAGAGGTGCAGGTGGGGGGGGGCT
>JAQQAE010018088.1:0-11287 GCA_029823295.1 Pseudamia nigra
GCATCTTCCCTGTAGTTTTGTGCTTCCTCCCTCTGCCCTAGGTCTTTAGGTTGCTCGGTCTCCTGATGTCCTTGCTGAGTGTTTGCCGGTTCTGGACTGGTAAAAATATCACAATGTGTGCTCATTTTGTATGTAGTAAAAAAGTAGATATTACTTCAGCTGGTTGTGTATTTTTGTTCATTTTCTTGATCACTTTGTTCATTTACCTTGTTTTTGATTTTTTTGTGGAATTTTTGATCCAATTTATTCATTTTGTTCTTATTTTATTAATAAACAAGATGAACTAAATAAATACTGTTCATATTTTACATAACACTGACTTTAATTATTTTGTTCACTTTCATTGTGAAACAAATACGTTACAGTAAGACACAGGTTCACATCTTTGTTCTTTTACATGTTGTTATCTTACATTTAAACAATAAAATACATAAAACTGTCATGATATGTCAATGTATTTTGCATATATTTTAAAAGTAGATATTTTGTGAGCTTATTATAGTTTTGGGGGTCAAATCTGCTTTTCATTTTGCTCATTTTAGTTAATTTTGTTCTGCATTTTCCTCCTGATTATTTTGCTCATTGACAATGATTTTTTAAAATAATTTTGTTAATTTGTGGATTATAATCATAATTATAATTTTATTTTATGTATTCAAAGCTCATTTGGTCAGCTTCAAAATAAGTTAGGAACATAAAAAGTTTAAATAAGTCAGAAAAGTTCAAAAATGTCAAATCTCCTACTTACATATGCTGTTTTCTTGCATTTAAAGAGTAAAGTACATGAAAACGTCACAGCGTGGATTCAGTTAGCATAGAGCTAGATGTTTTGTCAGTATATTACAAATTATTGTTCCAATTTTGTTGCTTGTTTTGCTCATTGTACTTCATATTGTTCTTTATTTTTTTAATTTTCTTGATTATTTTGTTCATTTTCCTAAATTTAGAGAATTTTTTTTTGTTAATTCGATTGACATAAGCAAAGTTAAAATAAGTTAAATGTCCACTCTTACACATTGTTGTCTTACATTTAAAGAGTAAAATGTGTAAAATGTCATATGTGGATTTATTTTGTAAAATGTAGATATAATGTCAGTTCATTTTGAGTTTGTGGTTTCATTTTATTGCTTTTTTGTTTGCTCTACTAATTTTGTGTGTGTGTTTACCTTTCTTACAGTCGGTTTTCAGGCTTCACAGGTGCCTGACTCAAAATACCATATGCTCACCACTCTCCTGAGGACATCATCAGGGACATTCCTCTTGTGTTTGCAGACGGCGTAAGCGGAGGAGTGACTGAAGACGACCTACAGACATGGTCACCACCTGGTTCATCACGTCCACAGTCACATGAGCCAGAACGATCAACATCCCCAGACGCTTCATCTCCGCTATCAGTTGCTGTTGTAGGCAAGTGATAAAAGTGTAAATATTTGTATTGCCAGGATTCTGAAGATTAAAATTCAGGGAATTGACTACTTTTCAATATAATGACACTGACCATTTTACATTATGTGCCATTTATTTTTGTTAATTTTCTGAATTATTTGGTTCATTTTCTATTTTTTTCCTTTATTTTAGGGATAATTTTGTTCAGTTTGACTTTTTCTTTTCTTTTTCTTTCATTAAGTTCATTATTCTCTCTTTTTGTTATGTAACACATCTTTAATTTAAAAGACAGAGTAAAATACACAAAAATTCTGTGATTTGTGGATTCATTTGCAGTGGGAATGTCGATACTATGGTAGTTACCTCCACCAAAAAGGTCATGTGACCACGTTGGTTTGTCTGTTTGTTAGCAGCATTACAAAAAATCTAAAACACGGAGTTTGATAAAATTTTCACCAGAGGTAACCCCAGGACCAAGGATGAACCCATTCAATTTTGGAGATGATCCAGGTCAGAATGCAGATTTTGGATGAATTTTTCACTTTCTTTAACATTGCGAGATAGAACCATTCATAAAAATCCGTCCAGTAGATTTTGCGTAATTCTATGGACAAACGGACAAACCAACATGATCACATAACATGGTGATTATTTTGGCTGGCTAATCAATAAGTAAAAGTTTGGGTGAACAACTGCCTTGGTGGAGGTATGCATTCTCTGACTGCCCTCTAGTGTTGCTTATTTTGTTCATTTATTTTTGTTTTGGTGCTTATTTTGTTCATTTTATCTCATTTTGATGCTTATAGTGATAATTTATGCATGTTGTTGCTTAATCTGTTAATTTTTGTTCATTTTCTTGAGCATTTTGTTCTTTCAAAAGGCACAAATTAATGCATTCGCATTTCACCAGTACACAAGAAATAAAGTGTTCAAGCACCAGAAAAGCTTGACTAAGAAGTCTCTCACAGTGTTCAAACTAAAGCAATTCAGCACAAAGGACACGTTTAAAGATGAATTTATAACTTATTAAGCCTTTTAAACAGCAGAAATGTTGACTTGTAAAAGCCCAAGTACCACGTGTTACTGATAACAGATCTGTTCTGTACCAATGTGCAAATCTCCAAGGACCAAAACCAACACCATATTTAATGATTTAATCACACCTGGGTATTTTCTGCTTTAGATTTACCTTGCCAAATGGAGACAGGCCGTTGTGTTCAGAAGGTTCTGAGCCAGTATCAACACGCCAGTTATCTGCCCTGAATTAAAGTAAATAAACACAGAATCATAACACACACAAAACAAACAAACTAAACAAAAATCACAAGTGGATACTAACTCCAGATTTAAAATTTTCTATAATTCTCATGTTTGTATTAATTCCTCAAATTAACACTGGAACTGCCAACACTATATTTTTTAATCGTGCATTACTCTGTTTTAACTAGAACTGCACTCAGGGATGTGGACTCATGCCTGCTGTCCTGTGTAAACTTTCAAGTCATGATGTACAATTGACATTTTACAGATCTTAAAGGTGAGGCTCCTCTGACATTCATCAGGTGTCCTAAACCCTATTCTAAATTGTGCTGGGGGTCTGAGCTCTGATAGTAAAGTCACTAAATGCCAAAACGGATTCTGAAATTTCATGACCCTGTAACCTTGAACTTTGACCTTGTTTTCTCTAGTTGGTATGTCCCAGCTAGAGGCTTTACTGTTTCATTCATCTCACCTCAGTTCCATTCACACTCCACCTCCACGTCCATGTTGATCCCCCACCTAAACAAAGTTGTGTAGTGGGAGTACGGTGGAGAGCACTGTTTGTGCATATGTACATGTGTTTGTCTGTTTAAACATTTAACTCTGTACCCCCAAGTCCCTGGAACCAAACTTACCAAACTTGGCACATGGGTAGGGGGAAGGGTTATTATTGCAACCACCACCTAATTTGCAGATTAAATAGGTCATAGCATTAATAATTAATAAAAACTTATTTTGACCTTTGGTACCAAAACTATTACAGCTAGAGGCACCAAATTTTTATATGTGATAGATTAGACCCCAGGACACCCTCTCACTTATCGAATGATTGTGACCTTGACTTTGACCTTGAAAATTGGCTGTGTCTGAAATGATTACACTGACCTTCATACATTTCTAAGTTCTATGTAGGTTGTAAAATATAAAATGTTGTCCCTGGGTGATTGACTATGATGATTCAAAGTATGCTCTGACCTTGAATGGAAAGGGTCAAGGTTATGGTCAATTTCAAAACTGGGCAGGGTATTTGCCATTCCACAGCTATTTGTTTATTAGAGTGAGCAGGCAATGACCCCAACATGGTGTCACTCCTTATTTGAGCTGTCGACCTGCTCTTCAGAAACCTATGGGTGACACCACAGGGCGTTTGTCCAGTTTTGTGGACAGACTATGGTTATTTATGGTCTACAGTTCTTATATTGAAATATTACTCTATGGAGAGACTTGTTTGACAGGGAACATTTTTGAAGTGGAAATTGTGTCTGGTTACATTTGTTTGTTTTAACTTCATTTTTGGTATTTTTTTGTGTGACGAAAAGTGACATTAACCAACAAGAAGCAGTGACACTGCAAATCCCCTGCCTGGTTTTGAAATTTATTGTGACCTTTACCGGTACATTTTTCCTTGAAGGTCATAGCATATTTAGAATCATGATAGTATATAACCTGGGGTAATATAACATTTTCAACCTCTCTATACATATAGCTAGAAATTTAACACATCAAAGTGTATTGATTTCAAACCCTACTGATTTTCAAAGTCAAGGTTGAGGTCATTTGATGAGTGAGAGAGTGTCTACTCTATAACATATTCAATTTAGTGCCTCTAGCTATCGTAGTTTTGATACTATTGCTAAAAATAGGACTTTGCGATTATTAACACTGTGACCCGATTCCTACAAGTATGCAAATTAATGTGGTGGTTGTCATAGTAACCCTTCCCTGTACCCTGACTACCCCTGTGCTAAGCTTGGTTAGTCTACATCCAGGGACAGAGCCAAATGTTTGGATGCATGTACATGTGAATGGTGCTCTCCACTATTTCACCCTTCCAGCTTCAGCAGGAAATAAACTCCAGTGCAAAATATCCACCATGTTCTGTTGTAAGAATGAGACCTGAAATCATAAAGTATCACCCCATAAAGTTATACTTCAAAGTGTCAGCAAATGGAGCCACAGGTCACTGTTATCTTATCTGCACTATGTGACTCATTGTCCATGAACAAAACATCTCATCAAACCAGCTTGACCACAGAATTTGATACAGCTGCTGGAAAAATACAGAATTCCTGCAGGAATCCCCCGTGTTCCCCACAATGAAATTTAATCCGGGATGGAAAGGTGACACGGTTGAAAACAACTGCCTTGAAATACAGCCACGGTTTTCATCTGAAAGTCCATTTGTTGCTACTAGTACTGTCATAAAATATGAATTTAAGACATAATTTTGTGTGTAACATGTTTGGAAAGTCAGATTTCATGGTTTAGTTTGAAAAGGGAGACCATGTGTGCATATTCAGGCAAAAATATCCAGGTGCAATGTCATTAGAGGCATATGTGTAGGTTTGGTCATAATATAGTCATAAAAATATCATGAGCATAAAATATCATAAAATAGTTATTTATTATTTATGATTTTTTGTGATAGCTAACTTATGTTTCTACAAATAAAATTCTTTACATGAAAAATGACAGTTTTTACTTTTCACTTTTGTTATGTTGTTAATTTTTGTTCATATTTTAGAGCATTTTATTAATTGTTAATTGTTACTTTTGTGGAGTTATTTTGTTGACTAGTGCTTGTTTTGCTCATTTTTGATTTAATGATGTGAACAGCTGTGCTTCATGACAGTTTTAGTCCTCATACATTAAATATCATACAGTATTATCATTTACATTTAAAGAGTAAAATACATACAGTAATTGTGTTGTGATAGGTGGATTCATTTACATAATGATCTTTTGGTTCCAATTTGGATACTAGGACCCCACGTGGCTCTTTAGCTCTTCTGTAGTGACTCAGTGATTCCATAAATCAAAATGAACAAAAATTATGAACAAAATGAGATAAAAAACATATCCACAATGTAATAAAATAATCAAAATTGAGAAACAAAAAACAAACTTACAAATAAAACCAACAAAGTTGAACAAAATACTCAAGTAAGTGAACAAATACAAGAAAATGAACAAAAAGAAACAAACAATAAACATAATTAAGAGAAAATTGAGCAACACAATCCACCAAATGTGCGACAATTCACACAAATGACTAAAATATGAGAGAAAATGTATACAAAATGAGGAAGATAATCAACCAAATGAAAAAAAGAGTCAAATAAATGAAACAAAACACAAAAATGAACAAATGTTACAAAATAACGAATAAAACCAACTAAAAAAATGGGGAAAAATTGAAAATAATAAACAAAATAAACAGAAATGAACCAAAACTAACAAAATAATCTCCAAATTCAACAAAAAATATGAACAGTCAGTTGTGTGTTGAGTATACGGAAACAGTACATTTTATAATTTACTTGGTTTTGTTCATATTATGCATTTTTTAATTTTCTTAATTTTTTTGGCTTATTTTGGTGCTATTTTTTGTATACATTTGTTCATTTCAATGCTTAGTTTATTCATTTTGTTAATTTCCTTGTTAATTTAGTTCATTATGAACATTAGAGGTACATTGTCCTTAAAAATAAAATACTCAAGTACATGTAAAGGAGTAAAGACACCTGACACCTTAGACACCTGACTAAAAATGCCTCCTTGCTGTTCAAATGCAACCTAGACCCTTGAAAATTTAACCTAGACCATGATTAGAAATAACATACAAAAGTCTGATCAGTAATAGACTTGATTTTCCCAGGGAAGATAGTATGACTTTGAAGTTTCAAAAAGATAATTAAACTCCCTGCTGGAAAGGAAATCGTGCAAACTTTTTTTCATTTTTGCCTTTTCCTGAACTGGAAATAAGCCATTATGTGAAATATGAACATATATAAAACAGTTCCTTGTGTCTATTGAGGTTTTTTTTATGTCAAATCATCACATACACGTACTTGTGTGGCATTTATGTGACAATGCAGGACAGTTGTGCAGTTACATGTAGTCATTTCAGTACATGTTGGTGTGTGTGGATCATACCAGGGTGTGTTGTGTGAGTGTGAGGTAGTGGACTCCCAGCTGGTACACGATGCGCAGGATGCCCAGACTACTGTCGATGGAGTGACCGCCCTCCACACCAATCAGGCTAGCTGTCTTATTGAGGCTGAATGCTGTCATGATGTCTGTGCAGTGAGGTGATACCGAGAATGGTGAGTGATTTGCATTTGCATTTGTTTTGGGATGTCTGAGAAGAATAATACACATTACAATCGCACCTTCACTACTGGTGGCGAACATTAAGGGTACTGTATTTCTGACACATCCTATGGACCACATCTATCTGCTCAAGTGTTTGTCTGACAGCATCTTTGTACTGACAGTCACAGGGAACGTAGGCCGACCAGAACTGAAACAGACATAAAGATAACTCAACATTCATAGACGTGTCATTTGAACATTCAGGGGCTTGTTTTTAGTCAGGCATTTATGGATCACTGTGAAGGACAAGAAAAATGAACAAAATAAATGACAAAATGAACAAAATATGCAATAAAATGAACATCATACACAACAAAATGAGCAAAATGAAGAACATAAGAAAATGAAACAATAAACAAGAAAAGTCACAAAACACACAAAAAAACAAACAAAAAGGATCAAAATAGTCAAAAAATTTAACAAAACAACCAAGAAAATGAACAATATAAGCAACAAAATGACCAACACACAACATAATTAAACAACTAAAACTTTACAAAGTATGAACACAAATAAAGTAAACAAAAATGAAAATAAACAAGTAAACATCAAAATGAACAAAAATAATCAATGTAATCAAGAAAATGAACAAAATATGCAAGAAACTGGACAGAAATGAACAAAACAATCAAGAAAATAAATAAAATTAGCAACAAGATGAACAATCTTATTGAGAAATTGGACAAAATCAACACAAAAATAAAGAAAATTTGTGGTAAAATAACAAAATTTTACTGTTGGTGAACTGAATCCATCCTTCCATCATCTTTCGCTTATCCTGGTCTGGGTCACGAGGGCAGCAGTCTGATGAGAGAAGCCCAGACTTTCCTCTTCCCAGCTACAGTACCTCCTCCAGCTCCTCTGGGGGCTCCCAGGCGTTCCCTGGCCAGCCGAGAGTCCCTCCAGCATGTCCTGGGTCTGCTCTAGGGCCTCCTCCCAGTTGGAGCTAGTTTTGACAACCGGGGATTGGGCCACCCAGGAACCCGCCATTGGCTGCCACCCAAACCACACAGCACCGGACCCTTACAACCCTTACTGCAGGTGGTGGGCCCACAGGGAGGTGAACTAAATCCATATGTAAATTATTTATGTGTTTTATGTGTAAGAATGAAAATGTATAAACGATAAAACTATATCAGCTCCCATTTACAAAATTTAATTTGTAACATTTTGAGCAAACTGCTCTTCTTCAGACTTTTACAACACAATACATACAGAGAAGACATCTGAAATACCCATCAGATATCAGTGCAAATAATGTGACAAGTCAATACACCAAACATCAAATTTACATATATTTTACACAAATTATTACAAATATATACATAATAAAACAATAAAAAAGAGAGCTTGAGATGTTTATTATTATTATTATTATTATTATTATATTTTTATTATTACATTTTTACTTGTATTTATGTTATATTAATTATTATCAATATTATTATTATTTTTTTGGTTTTGGTATTATTATTATTATTTTTTTGACAGATCTGACAGATCTGCCAGGTTGGCCACGCCCCCTGCCGTACAATGTTCTTTGTCGGAGAGTCCCAGGTGTGTCACACCAGGTGTGTCCCCCGCCCACAAAGAGGATAAAGCAATTCAAATCTTATTTTTATAGCGCCAATCATAATTACCGATTATCTCTAGGCGCTTCACAATTTGAGGCTGAGACCTCATGACTATACAGACAGACAATTATTCACAACTAAGGACAATTTAGAGAAACCAATTCACCTAATACATGTCTTTGGTTGTGGGAGGAAGCCAGAGTACCTCTGGGTACATTTTCTGAGGAAGACTGCAGGAGACAATTGAAACATGTCAAGAAAGGTACGAGAACTATAGACTTTTGTGTGATCAAAAAGAACAAAAAACTTCATCTATGTTTAAAGAAGACAAAATGAACCTGTTTGAGAGATATTTAAGACAGCGTCGCTGTATGTAATGTATTGTGGAAGTCAGAAGAAGAGCAGTGTGCTCGACCCATCACTCATTAAATTTTGTAAACTGGAGTTGATGGTGTGTGGAGTTTTGACTTTTTCGCTTTTGCCACGTTGTTTCGTCCTAACCCTAACCCAGCCAATGAGGATGTCCTTGTCTTTTGCCTCTATACCTAAGAATGAAAATGTAACATATTTTGATCATTTTGATTTAAATCAAAGTGGACTAAAATGAGTACTGTGTCAGCAAAGGGACAAAAATAATCCAACTAAATAAAAAATAAAAGAATATAAAGGAAACAAACAAAAGTGAACAACATAATCAAGAAAATAAAAAACTGAACAAAAATGAGCCTCACAATTGCGTCTTAAACTGTCACTATTTATTTAAACCAGGGTTTTCAAGATCTAAATTTCTATAGACTATCACTGACAAATTGCATAAATTTAAACTGTTTTATTGGTTGGAGATTTATACAAGGGGTTATGTATATGAATTTGTCTGACTGCAGATATTACCGCAATATCAGCCTGCAGTTATATACCGGTACAGTAATTGCAATTTAAAGGCAGTTTTGAGTTGATCTAATTTGGGATTTTAATCACTAAATTTCTTTTTCTTTTGTACAAAGAGGAACCACAACAAATCCCTGTGGTGCACCTTTGGCAGGCTCTTTTCCTGACACTTCTTAATTTCTCCTACTACAGCATCTTTATCATATCAAATCACATGTTGCTTACAATGGAAAAAAAATAATTGCAAAAGAACACATATCTTCACTGGATAAGTAATATCTCTGTTTTAAATGAGTCTGTGTATTTGTCCACATTTTCTAGAGTGTCAAACAACATTATCAGACAGAATCATATTCACTTTAAAGATTTAGCCTGAGTCTGTTTATGAGTGAAAAATGGAAATTCACACAAGGACCTAAACAGCGATCACCAAGTTATTTGATGTGCAGCTTATTTCACATATACTGTAACTGCTTGATACTTCAGGGCAAGACAGAAAACACACTTGTAATTTTGGTCTTCTATCAGATATATGTTTTTCCTAACATTGTACATTAACACTAAAGACATCCAAACTGTGAAAGAACATGTATGACGTTATGAAGTAAACAAAAAAGTGTTAACCCAGAACATGTATAAATATATTGTAGGTTGTACAAAGTAGCCATATTTAACTACTGATGACAGCTTTGTATTCTCTCATCAGATTCATAAAGTAGTTAGTTATTTGGAATGGTTTTTATTTCAGAGATGTGCCTTGTCCAGAGTTAATTTATCCCATTTCTTGCCTTCTGAATGTGCTTTAGACCATCAGTTGTATTGTGCAGAGGAAAGGTGGGCACAGAATCAATGGCCCTACTGGTGCTACAATCCATCATTACTTTAATAAATGAAGGTCCATCAATCCAAAGAACTTCAAGAACTTTGAATGTATCCAAGTGCAGTCCCAAAATGATCAAACCCAGGAAAGGAAGGCTAAGAGTTACTGCTGCTGCACCTCAGAGAGCATTTGATAGCGTGGAAGAAAATCAGCAATCACAGTCTCAGTCCAATACCACACTCGGAGTACAATGACCACTTGAGCAGGAAATTCAGTTTCACAGAAAAGATGTTTATTAAAACAAAGGGCTGCAGAGCCAAAGCACACACACATACAGAGGACTAGAGCATTCAAGGTCGAGAAGCGACCTCCCTTCCTTTTCCCACTTTTCTTAGATAAAATCACAGATGTCCGTATCAAACAAAAATTTAAAGTTGTGCAAACACAGTCCTCTCTCATCCCAACTTTCCTTTCAGAAGAACACAGTTGACCTGGCACCCACACTTAGACTTCCAGAAACACCCCAGTCCACATCAAAAAAATTACTTACTCTCTGATGGAAGATCCATCAACTAAATTTCAGACACTGACCCTTTGACTGTTCTTTTTACTCTGAACAAAACACCATCTGGAAATGAGTTATACTGTTAGGTAAGACTCTCGTGGTCTGATCAAAACAGCAAGTGACCTTTAATAAACTCAATACAATAGTTTTGACTACTCTTGGGAACACATTCAAAGTTCTTGACTCTGTACCTACCTTCCTCTCGACAGGACAACTGATTAAGAAGTCAAGAAATGTCACCAATTATCTCACCTGTGAATTGAAAACCAGTCCAGGGGGCTCAAAGCTTGCTTATGCACAAAATGGGGTCTGAAACATTTCTATGCAAATGTTGTGATTTATAAAAATGAAGTTGACATGAGAATGTGCGCACCTGTACGTAAACTATTAACCTTGTGCACGAACATTTTAGAGACAGGGGAAATTGGCGAAGCAGATCGTGAAGTGGTGAACTGAAGCCAGATTCATCTCATATCTTTCATTTCATTTCATATCAGACTGATCGAGCCGCGTAATCATAAACATCTGAGCCTGCACTTTTATAGATGTGTTCCTGTCGTGAGACATTACTGCTCCATAAGCACTCATTTAAGAACTGCAGCTCAGTATGTTCATATATCATACTTCCAGCTTTAAATG
>JAQQAE010018089.1:0-11287 GCA_029823295.1 Pseudamia nigra
TCTTGGGGTACCATCATTTTTGTCCAGGCCTGTTTCGTGAGTTTGTTTTTTTTTTAATAAGTCGGTTGAGTTACAATTCAAAAGCAATGTCTGATTTTCATTGGTTAATTTTCATAAAATTTTTATTTTATTTTATTACTTTTGTCAGATTCAAGTTATTTCTGTGACCATTGTGGGTTTTTTCTGTCATTTACAGAGGGTACTGACAAATACTCTTATAATACAGTAGCAACTGTGTGTTCTACACAAACAAAAAACCACAGAAGCCTATCATTTATTAATCACAACTGATGCTCAAGTGTGTGATAAATCATATATATTATTGTATTATACAATATATTCTGTTATTCATATTCTGTCCCACCCTTATGCTCACTGCTATTATTCTGTCCTATATGTGATTACTCCAGCAAAGAAAAGAATAATCATACATAAAAGATTTCTGATAGCAGTGATTTCCACTACTGCACTGAAGTATTATAGCCAAGGGCATTTATAATTGAATGAGACATCAAAGCAGTGGTGCAAGATGGCACATCTGCCCTTCCTGTACACTTTAGTGAATACATTAGCCCGTTTTTATAAGAATCAATGTCACATGCTGCACAGACCTTTCACCCTTCAACAGACACACCCATTCTTCAAACAACAGAAGTGAAAACTGTTAATTACAGAGAAATGTGATGTGATGTGTTATGCCACCTTCATAGACATCCATACACTGGTGATGATAGGCAAGAACCACTTCTGCTCTTATCTGCCCCAGGAAGCCGTCAACAAATCCTGACCTCCCCTGGAGGTGTCCAGCTGGATCTGACGTCTTCTGGAGCCCAGGGGCCCTCCCCGACTCATACAGCTGCTACCTCTCTCCCTCTGTCAAACACACACATAAACATAGACACCCTTACATAAATGCACAAAGATTCACATGTGCCCCAGAACTCTAATAACCTTCCAGTCGTGCGTCTTGTCACATGGGCCCTCAGACCACTGGTGTACTTCGTTCTCATCAAACACAAAGTCAAAGCAGCTCTTAGGCTGGTGACATTTATGTTTCTTTTCCCCACAAAAGTAGGATGATGTAATTGAGAAATGATGTCATGTCGCAAAGTCTTTGGCATTGAGAGGGGCATCGGCAACAGGGCACAGGCCAAATTACACAAGCATCCAACATCACAAATCTGCCTCGGAAACTCCCTGTTATTAACTTACACAAGGCCAGTTGTTATGTAGGCCTATCCATCAACTGACAATGATAAAACCATCCCTGTGGAACCTCAACAGAGCTGTAAGTTTAAAAGCATTACCTAATCATACCATTTCTGCTAAATACAGTAAATACCAAAAAACAATAAGTGCACCCATAGCAATGATAAGAAAATACAGCGTAAAGTAAACGAAGGATGCCAAGCTGAGAAACGCAGCTGCTCCTATCATTGCTTTTTGAGATAAGATTGTATGTGCAGGAAAGATTTTATTGTATAATGGTCCTGAATCCCCCAAAATGCCTGGAGTTATGTATTAACAGATTTGTTTGTGTTTAAAAAAAAAAAAAAAAAAAAGCTTTGCTTTCCGAAAGCTGTTTTACTCCAGGTATTTTCATAATCTTTGTAAACAAAACACTTATGTTCTGGGGACATAGGAGAAAAAAGGTTTAATTTGGGGATACACTGCGTTAAAGAGGATGATTCACCATGTGCAAATAATAAACTGACTTGGATATTAGGGCAGATGGAAGCCTGCAGCGTAGAATCCACAGAAAGATCTACATTGAGAATGTGATGCTGACAAAGTGGGGGAACCACTGTCCAGATGTATTAGAATAGTTCACATCTGATCCACCAACAATGTCAATTTGATGTTGAAGCAGAGCTGCACAACACAACTTCATACATGGAATGCAGAAGTGGATAGTACTCAAGTACATTTACTATATCACATGTACTTTAGTAGTTTTAGTAAGAATAATGTATTTCTGAAAGTAGATAGATTTGCAGAATACTTTTTACTCTTATTTAGTAACATTTATGACCAAAAAACCTCTTCAGTTACATTTGGCTCCATGTCAGTGAGTAGACAACAAAATGAGTACAAAGTCAACAAAATGATCATTTACAGTGTTTCACTGTTTTATTGTTTAATGACCGTCGCAAATGTTTGGAGTCTCAAATTGTGCATCAGATGGCTTTCAAACACATTTGATTTCCATATGTGTCTTTTCTCTGCTTTTCTCACTGCGCCTGTGCAGCAACAGTACAGCAACAGAAAATGAGTGAAATCCTAAAAGAAAGCAATATCTCTTCCATTGCATTGCTCTTTGTCCCAAGTTATCAAGATACTGGACCAAAATATTTTATACTTTTTTTAAAATGTTTCATTTTAGCATTGAACCAGATTCTATATTACAGTATTTTTTAGACTATAAGGTGCACCGAATTATAAGGCACAGTATCAATGAACGGGTCTATTTTCATACATAAGGCGCACAAAATTATATGGCACATTAAGCAAAACAAAATAGTCAGATAAGTCAAACTTTATTCAACTCGTTCACAATAACTCTCAACATTGTTCAGTTGTAACACATAAAATACAAAACAATACACTCCATTCCTCTCCCACAAATCCATCAAATTATTCACATTCAGTGTCTGAGTTTAACAGTTTGGCGATTTCGGCGTCAAGCAAGCCCGGATCCGTCTGGTCAATATCTGAGTCAGTCTCATTGCTGTTACTTAGCTGTTCAGTGGTGATTCCGGCCTTTGTGAAAGCTTGGACGACACTTGAGACTGATACCTTAGCCCAGGCATCCATGAACCATTGGCAGATAGTGGCGTAAATCACCCAGCGTTGCCTCCCTGTCTTGCTGAATGTGTGTTCACCTTCTGTCATCCAATGCTCCCACGTAGCTCGCAATTTAGCTTTGAATGACATTGGAGTTCTTTGGTTAATCCACCCGGAATTATGGCAAGCGCTGAATTAGTTTGCTTCACTTATTCCCATGTTCTACTGCGTGACTGATAGCCTTGAGTTTGAAATCCATTTTGTAGGCATGTTTCTTAACAGGTTCCATTTTGGGGTCCTTAAACACACACCATAATATTATGTTGAAGCCCAGTATGTATTACTCCACGAGGCTCCTGACTACAGTAGCCGTAATCAGTCGATCAAGCAGTGCAGCTCCATAGCTTACCAAAGTCGTACTAAAATATTTTGACAGATTTTTGAGCGCTGTGTACCACATAAATTCAGTTCGAGGTCAGTAAGTACAGCCAGAACTAATACATAAGGCGCATTGGTTTATAAGGTGCACTGTCGATTTTTGAGAAAATTAAAGGATTTTAAGTATGCCTTATAGTCCAAAAAATACGGTAATCCTGCTCGGAATATCTGATAATACACCTGTGTTGAAGAGAACACAATACCAAACCTTTTCTTATGTTTTATTACAGACAAAAAAAAATGATTTTAATCTTCTGGAAAAGGAAAGAAGCTCCTACCTTTAAGCTCTGGCTCAAGGCATTGGCTGACATGCTTCATCTAAAAAAAAAAATAAGATTCCTCTTAAAAATAAAGAGTCACAGTTTGACTAGATTTGATCGCCCCTTGGCTGTTACCTAAGAAATAATACTTAAGCAAATCTTGATACAATATATTCTGTTTGTCTTGTTTGCTATACCATGTTACATTACAACCTTTACCATACATATCCTCATTTGCAGAATGAGTTAGGGAGGATAGTGTGTTGAGACACCCATTATTGTGTATGTGCTTTGTGTGTCAGTTATTTTTGTCTGTTGTTTTGTATATTTGGCTGTATTCTGTCCTACCTTGTAACAGTAATATTCTTCAATAAAATACATTCAACAAAAAAGAAGAAAGCAATAAATGTCAGAAATATCATATACTGGAGACAACAGATTTGGCTGAAAGTGTAATATTCCCATGCAGACGGCCAGGCATGGGCATATTTATGTAGTGTAATTAGAATCCTGTGTCTGTGATGGTGAGAGAGCAGATGCACCAGGTGTCGCTCCGCAAGAGAGGAGAGAAAAGAAACAGCAGAAAAGTGGAACAGACACAGGTGGAAAAATCAGTATTTCTGCCCAGTATTGATTGAAAAAGAAATTTTGGGGTGTCTTCTCTCACTCACACACCATTATGGCATAGTGAAGATTAAATTTACAAAGATTCGCAGCTGAAACACCTTCACGTTTTACATGTTTTTAACATGTTTCGCACAGTGTATGCCACCCTTTCATTACAGAGTTAAAATGCCAAGATGCACCAACAGGATCCAAATAAAACACCTGACCATGATGACCCGTGACAAAAATGTATTTACTTTGGTCCTATGGAAGCCAGGGCTTTTCAGAGCTGAGTGGGGTACGTTCCAGTGGCTGCCAGTATTGTAACTCAATTTCCACAGTGGTCTCATTGCACAGGACTAATCCTGTTTAAAATATACAACTCAAAAGTTGATAGAGATCACCAACGTTTTTGGGAAGAAATGCAAGCAAATTTAGTTTAAGCATAAAACACAATAATACACTGTTTAAAAAGGATTTTGTCAATAAGATAAAGTCATTTGCACATGCCCTACATGCCACTAGATGAGCATGTAGCACCAGCTTACTTGCACTGTTGTGACAGCACAGTGTCAACTTGCTTGAGTCGATGAATGTTAGACGGTTGCAGTAAATTTGTCTTTACTTATGCCTCTTTAGTGCCAAAGGCGTCGATTAACAATTAGGCAGGTGCATTGGCACTAAGGCATATTAACAGAGCTCAAACCATATGATCCTTTTCCTGAGGGGGCACTCACAACAGTAAGCCCCGGGGTTGGCAGCTTTTACAATCTAAAGAGACATTTATGGACAGAAAGAAAAAAATCTAGAGCCCTGCATAATACCCAAACCCTTTATGAATCACATGAAATATGATGCATTCTTTTTGCTGGCGACATGTTAACACCAACTTGTTTTTTTTTTTTTAACTACTTTATTTATTTTGATCATATTTTCATTCTCGTTTTTTATGTTCATTCTCATGAACATTTAAGGTTTTTTTATTCAGGTGATTTATTAATTTTGTTTTTGTTTGTATATTTTCCTAATTATTTTACTTAGGTTTGTTATTTGCTATTTAATAATGTTGCTTATTTTCATTCATTTTGATCATTTCATGTATTATATTGTTCAATCTTGATTATTTGGTTAATGTTGTTTATTAGCATAATTTTTTTCACTTTTTCCTCTTTTTTTAAACCTAGTATTAATTTTGCTCATTTTGATTTTGCATAATGTCTCATTTCTATCATAGGACAAAGCCACTGGAGCCACTGGAGAGGAGCCAAAGAGCCACATGTGGCCCTGGCGCCGCAGGTTGCAGACCCTTGACTTAGCCAATGAAAACCACACATTATCTCGCTCCGTGATGTGACACAATGACAGCATACAGTGCATTTACACAAAAAGCACCATTACATACACAGTCATCATTAATTCTTTCAGCCTCTCACAGTAATCATGTATTAGCTGGTGATTTACTGCAGGGCATACTTTACATCATCCACATAAGAGGCCACGGTGCTCAAGGTGATCTATAGTGGACAAATGAGCGCTCTAATTAATAAAGGCAGCTTTTCAGTGGCACCTCTTGGCCTCCATGTTATTATATGTACATTAGCAGCTTGTGTTTATTGCCTGCTAATTAACATGCAGCAAGGGGAAGAGGACAGTTGCTGTGGCGTCATTTACCTGGCTGGCCCGGGTGTCGTTTCCCATCGCGCCCAGCAGTTACCTGCAGCTGTGGAATCCCCTATGAGCCACCCCTGATGGGTCCCAAAGGATCAGGATGCCCTTGAGGACAGCCACAGACTGAGGGGCAGAATGGATGGCTGCATTCACAGCTATAAATTCACTCCTTCCTAACTATCTCATTCATCATATGCACACCGGCAGACTCCTCCACGAGCATGAATACTCCAACACACACATTCTACACCTCCCACCCACCCACTACTCCTACCTCCCCTGGTTCGCCCTAGTAAATAAGGCATACAGACAGAGATAGGGCACAGAGAGAAAAACATGAGATAAGTGTATCAGTGAAATGACCATATGACAATGCACAGCCCTCTATTTCACCTTGGAATGGAGGAATGCATTTGTATTGGTTTTTGGAGACAACAGGCTTTCTCACTTTCTCCCTCGCACTACAAAAGATACATTTTCATATCTTATTCTCAGCTGGTCACCATTTATTCCAGAATTTCCTCGGGTCTTTGGAGATACAGCGTCTTGTCGACGCGCCGTTTGGGTGGTGGAATAAATCACATGGCTGGAGGAAGAAGACAAAGTGAATCTCGTGCTGAATATGACCAGCATGGAAGTATAAACAAAGATGTGTTCAGGCCCTGGATCACTGTGTAACCTTATAAAACATTATAGCTTTTTATGCGGTTGTTTACTCTCATGCAAAGGTTAAAGTCTGCTTTTGATTTTGGCCTCATGTTTGCAACCATTTATAGTGATGGAAGCGAGGCTGTGCTGCACTGATTGTCTTGCAAAATTAGATTCAGGACAAATACTCAAAAAGGTTTTAGGCCTATTTATATGTTGCTCCCATTTGGATTAAATTGCTTTAATAGAGACACACTGAATAAACTTGTTGCGATGCATATTTTAGTCAAACATAAATGAAAACAGTGACAGGATTGTGCTCATGAATCAGAAACACAACTAAATGGGGTCGGGTGCAGATTTGATGGGAACACTCAGGAATATTTTTAATCCATCATCTCTAGATCCTCCTAGAAATTATGAGCCTCTAACACTTCATTTTCTATTGAATTGGTCAAAATAAATAAAATAATTGGTTAAATAGGTTAAAATAATAAATAAAACAAACAAAATAACAAAGGAAATGAACAAAAATTATAAACAAGATGAACAAAATAATGAAGTAAATGAACAAAAGTGAACATTATACAAGTAAAAATGGACAAAATAATAAGCAAGATGAATACAAAAATCAAGGAATTGAACAAAAATGAATATTAAATGAACAAAAATGGACAAATGAATAAATTGTTATTTAAAATGGCACAAATAAATAATTATGAATGTGTGCCTTTTAAATAGCAGAATACAGTAATCATGAAGATTAACAAAATGAACAACAAAATGACAAATGCTGAACAAAAGTGCTACCAAATAACTAAGTACAGTAATCAAGAAATTGAACAAAATGAACATGAAATGAACAAAAAGGGTCAAAATAATAAAGGAAATTAACAAAATGAGCAACACTGCAGAAATAAAGCAACAGAAACGAAATAAAAACAGAAATAAAGAAAAATAATCAGAAAATGGCAAAAAAAATGAGCAAAATAATTAAGAAAATGAGCAAAATTAACTAATCAAACAGAAATGACCAAATTACTACACAAAATGAACAAAATAATGACCAAGACAGTAAAGAAACAAAAAACAACATTAAATGAACAAAACTGGTCAGAATAATAAGCAAACTGAATAAAATAATCAAGAAAACTGAGCAAAATAATACAATAATGAACAAAGACGAGTTTATTTGTGCAAAGCATGATTGTTTTTAGAGATTTGAAATGTACATATCAAGTAAAATTACAAATTAGAAATGCATTTTACTAATGTTTATGGATTGGATGGTCCCATACCCCAGAAATCTACACCTACAGTATACGGTTCATTTATTTCAGACTCATAAAGGACCAGGTTCTTTGTCTTATTTAAGTTTGACTTACAAAGATGCATCACATTTATAAATTAAAATTGATGCAGTTTTAACTGAAACTTTGCAGCCTGAAAAATGAGGTTTTGTCTCTGAGCTCATGTTTTAATCTTTACATTTAACATTTAATTTCGCCACTTATCGTGCACAAATGAAACTCTTCCATTCACTTTGTCACATCCACATTTATAATCCCTCTTTGTTTTCCTCGCTCACTTCACTGTGACCCACTAAGTGATTCGAGGCAGATGAAGACAATGCAGAGGCGAGGAAAAAGAAATTATTCTCCTTTGACTGAATCCACGTTTTATACTTTTACTGCTATTACAATATTAATACTGTTATCTGGGAATCAATCATAATTAGTCTTGCTGCTTTGCCTGAATGCAAAATGATGAGGACCGTGAGTCACTGAGCATCACACAGATTTATACTGGCCCCAAGTGGTCAAATCGGAAACTACAACAAATCATTAAACCATAGAAACACAATGTACTTTATTACCCACAACCATGTTTGTAAGGAGATGAAAAGTATCTACCTGCTTTAGTATTAGTAGCATGTACCAATAAAACAGTATTTTGTAAATTTAGATGATATGTGTGTCTAAAAATGCCTGCTTTGCATTCATAATGACAGTTCTGTGAAGACTTAGGTGTATTTCTGTTCAATTTTTTTGTTCATTATTGTTCATTTTCTTGATTATCTTATCAATTATTGTTCAATTTCTTGATTATCTTATCAGTTATTGTTCAATTTCTTCAATATTTTGTCCATTTTCTTATGTATTTTATTGATTATTGTTAATTTCCTTAATTATCTTCCTGATTTTCATTTATTTAAGGGCTTTTTCCTTTTCTGTTCAATTGGTGAATTCAGTGTTTATTGTGTTTTACCATTAAATCTAAACTAGAGGGTGTTCAGTACCGCAAGGTATCCATGGAAAAAAGCAGCAACCGAATAGCAGAATAGTTAGTGATTTTTCAAAGTTTTCTCTTCTTCAGAGGTCGACAACTATGGCAGGTTTAATGTCAATCTTTTCAGACACTCTGGAACTATTTCTTCTTTTCTTGAAACCTGCAGTAAAACCACCTATCCCAAAAGTTGAGTATCTTTAAGTGTCAATAACCACAGCAGGTTTCAGGTAAACTGGTTCACACATCTTAGTTGTTTTTTCTTTACAAGCAGTAGCAACCCCTGTTGAAAAGGAGCTGCACCACTTATCTCAAAAGTTGGCAGGATGGACACGTCGCCAATAAACATGACAAGTTTCAATAAAATTGGTTCAGCCACTTTCAAGAACTGGTAAATTTTGTTTTTACAAGGAGTAGCACCCCCTCTTCCAGAGGTAGTCTTATAACTCTTATATAGCTTATAACTCTTGCTCGATGAGTCCAGGGTCATCCTGGTCAGCAATCTTGGAAACATCATTGTGCATAGAACCAACCAGGTTCTCCAGTGCGCTCCATCCCTGGCAGTCCTGTGCCAGCCCATCTGTGACTTCCAGAGTGACATTGAGCCTCTGGAGGTCTTCCTTGACCACATTCAGCCATCTCGTCCGGGGCCTGGTGCAGGGCCTCCTCCAGGCCGCTGCTGCATCAAATGAGAGCAAAGCCCTGGTGGGAGTTGGAGAATGTGCCTGTACCAGTGGATGTGGTGGCTGGCTATGAGGCTTCGGGCTGATGTGTGTACAGGTGTAGCTCTTTGTCGTAGATGTTATGGTGCCATCCGATATTCTCAATGGTCCGCTGTGCTCTACTGTCAAAGCCATCGATCCTCTTGCCCAGGGTCTTTGAAAGGGCCATGAGTCCACTCCATAACCGAACAGATCCCTTTTAGATGTGGAGCTTCATCTTCCAAGAGATAGAGTGCAGGACTCCTGCAGGAGTCCATTGTTGGCAACTGTGGAGCCCACATACTGTAGATGAAGGAGCTGACAAACTCCATGACATTGGAGCTGGTCAACGATGGGTCTTGCACCTTTCTACCCTAGGGCACTCATTTCCATTCACCATTTCCTTCGGTTCAATCTCCAGCTTTCCATTGGACACGAGAAGCCGGGGATTGAACCACTAACCCTTCGGTTTCTGGACAACCCGCTTTACATACTGAGCCACAGCCGCCACTGATGGAATGGGGGAGGATGGAATGGGGGAGGTTCCTGGCCACTGCCGACATGCATCAGCTTGGTTTTTTCTCAGGTCACCTGAAGGCCAAGCTTAGGTGATTCCTCTTGGTACACGGTCAGTGCATCCATGAACTGGGCAACTGAGTTGCTGAACAGGGTAGTACCATATTTTCCTGATTAAAAGTCGCAGTTTTTGCATAGTCTGACGAGGGGAGTGACAAATACATCGGAGCGACTTTTATTTTAAATAAATTTGACTATAGGGTGTTTGACACACTGACAGCCGCTAAAGGAGACGAGCCGCGAGCTCTCCCTTCTGTGGCTGCTCGCCTGACGCGCGTTCCCCGAACAGATACGACCTGTTCTGCAGAGCGACCAAAACATGTTTTTTTCTTCTTCGTTATGCATTTTTTGGCTCGTGCGACTAACATACCAGAGCTACTTTTCACCTGGAAAATACGGTATCATCTGCATACTCCAGGATGGTTCCCAAAGGAGGTGCCATTGACCCACTCACAGAGGTCATAAGGTGGTCGATAACACAGGAGCAGGAGCAGCCACGCAACCCTGTCTGGCCCCACTGTTGATGGGGAATCAGTCATGAATACCTGGGGTCTTTCCCTCTCACCCACACACAGCTCTCTGCACTGCAAGCTATAGACGTGTCTTTTTTCCCTTACAAGCAGTAGCTTGAGATCGTGAAACCACTGTTTTCCTTTTTTGACAGAAAATTAACAAAAGAAGCATATGCATAGGTTGTCATTACACATTTTGTTGATTCTTTTATTAATAGTTGACTGTTTTATTATTTTGTTCTTGTTCCATGTTTAGTTTTGTCAATTTCTGTATATTTTATTGGTCATCTTGTTCCATTTTACTTATTTGGTAGACATTTTGTTCAGATTTGTTCATTTTGTTGCATTACAGTGAAATAAGTTAAATATTTGTGGATTTATGTGGATGTCCAGAAAAAATGTCCTTGTCAGGCTTTGCTTCTTTTTTCATTGTTCGGTACTTATTTAAATGTTCCTCCTTATACATTTTTTACATCCATCCATCCATCTTCTACCACTCCTCCATGGGGTCGGGTCTTGGGGACAGCAGCTTAAGCAGGGAAGCCCAGACATCTCTCTCCCTGGCTACTTCATCTAGCTCTTCTGGGGGGATTCCCAGGTGTTCCCAGGCCAGCCGAGAGACATATTCCCTCCAGCATGTCCTGAATCTTCCCCAGGGTCTCCTCCCAGTGGGACATGCCTAGAACACCTCAACAGGAGGGGTCCAAGAAGAAATAAACGGAGGTGTCCAGGAGGCAGTGGCGTGCACAGAGGTTTAGAGGGGCAGGTGCTCAACCGAGAAAAAAGGGCACCCCCTTTGTGTCGCCCT
>JAQQAE010018091.1:0-11286 GCA_029823295.1 Pseudamia nigra
TCCTTCTGGGGAAAGCCTGGGCTGTTAGCTAGAGATGGCATCCATCCCACTTGGGCTGGAGCCGCTCTACTCTCTAGGAATATGGTTGAATTTAATAACTGCATAAAATGACGCAAAGTGATATCAGTCTTATACATCCCTCTGCAGCTTCTCCACCACAGTTACCCACACGTAGCTACATAGAAAGTGTCTGCTAAATCTATAGCTAAGAAAAATGAGAGGGAATCAAAATAACCTAATAAAAATTAGCCCTTTAGGACCCACAGAAAATAAAAACATAAAAATTAAATGTGGATTGTTAAACACAAGATAACTTTCATCCATGTCCCTATCAACCAATGAATTAATTAGTGATCACCAAATTGACTTACTTGACCTTTCAGAAACATGGCCACATCAGGATAAATATGAATATGTAATTTCTCTCTAGCACTGTTGGCAGATTAACAAAAAGCCAAAGTTCTATTAAAACCAATATCCCCTCAACTCTGTCCCCCAATGACGTCATGCAGTTATTCCACAAATAAAATAATGACATAAAATATTGGACCCTGCATACAACCCTGCAGTACCACCCCACTGTCTCCCATCTGTTAGATGTAACTATGTACAGTGGGGTGGACAGTGGGAGAGCGCCATACTCTTGTACATTTAGACTCCTTCTCATGTACTAATCTATTAGAACTAACTTAAAATATCAACTCAGCAAAACCGTCCATTTGTCTATTAGACCAGAAAAGCCAGATGTGACAATGTAGCAGTCAGTGGGAGTAGAAGAAGTAAAGTAAACCCAGAGGCAGAATCTTGACTCAAGAATATCAAATGACCTAAACGCGGTGAAGCCAACTATCTTCCGAACTTACCTGGAGGACATGATGAAACAAGTCTGGAAAATGCCAGAAAGGTTCTCTCAGAGGAAATGATGACGAAATAACCAAATGGTGCTCGGATTTGACAAATGATGCACCATACATTCCCACTTTGCGTGAGAAGTGAGCTTGCTGTACAGAAGGTGGTTCAACAATGTCTGTTTTTGTCCTCAACAAGTGCCTGAAACGTGAAGCTTTTTCATTTTTTTCATTTTTAAGATTGCCACTCTTTTTGATATTTTTCCATTTAAATAACATAGGGACAACCAACCCCATGATGGGGATGGTTGTCACAAATGCACAAGACATGTTGGACAGTCCATATCTTTTGAACAGAATAAGCTTAAGGAAAGTAAGGTCACTCTTTTCCTACCTTTAGGCAAGGAAAAGAGCCTAAAGGTAGGCTTTAGGCCTACCTTTAGGCTCAGGGATTCAAATGAAAGTAAAAAGTGTAACAACTAACTCCAGTTTCCCCTGTACATACACAATATTTTTTAGTTAAATATTGTTCTTTCATTCAGTACTTATTGATAGAAATCACTTTTTTGGTGCTTAGAAGGCAGCAGTGTTCTGATTTGTTTAAAAACTGTCTTTTTGGCTTGTATTGTGTGATAATTGCCCTTGTGTAACACTGACCCCTCTTACATTCACTGTATGTTCTGCTCCTCCTCTTGTTTTTAAGGTAGTTGCTGAATTTAACAGAATTTCCAGTAAGAATCTTGAGGTTGAGTTCTTTGAAGCTTTGGACCAGCACACTCCACATTTTTTCGAACTCTTCAAGTTGAAAAGAGGTGCTGTTAGACAGAAAGTGATAGAGTTGATGCAACGCTTCAGTGAGATGGTAAGTAAATTTATTTTTAGACGTTTTGAGTAGGTCTTGAGGTTAAGTTCACTGATGATGCTTTTTTCATTTGAACAACTGACCTTTTCAGCATTTCATTGACCTCAAAGGTATTACCATTTTAGTTGGCGAAGACGCCGGTGAATTCTTGGCACTGTTACAGTTAGTACTGCTACAGGTAGTGGCTGTCCTTGATTGAGACACAGCGAGGGATTCCCTTTGTGCACTCCAGCTGAAATCCATGCGGCAGTGTGAAATTGTTTTGGCCGTGTTCCCTTGTCTGTGCCTCAGGAAGTTTTTACTTTCTATGAAATTTGTTTTGTGCAATTAAATTATGTCCGGAACAAAGGAATACAAGTTTAGACCATTTTTGTGCGCAAAGTGTCCGTTGAGCTGACTCCAAGTAGGAATAGCACGTTTCTCCTTTGGGATTCATGTGCACAGGTAGCATGGCGTGAAAATGGTTGGAGCAATAGTCTCGGGATGGAATTGCCAGTGTGCTAGTCGCTTTGCCATAGTACTGGTATGAAGTACGCAAATACCCACAGTAAGTAGCTCATGAAGATGAGGGTTGAGTCAGTTAGATCGGGTTAGGCAGTCAGAGGAGAATTCTCAACTGACCGGGTTGCTTCTATACCTTGTCTGTGCATTAGTTTAGTCAAAACTTTAACATTTCTTTGTTTCTGTTGGACTGTGCATCAGGTATTGTTCAGGTAATGTCAGCCATGGATAATTTTATTGCCGGGCCGTCTGAAGCACAATTGGAACAATGCACAAAGGATCAATTATTTAAAAAAATGTTGAGTATTATAATATTGTTGTAGGGGACAAACGATTAAAAGAAAACATTAAGGCTATTGTAACAGCAAATTTGTATGATATGCATGTACTACAGCCACCTGTTACTGGCAGTGATGTTAATGGGGTGGGTTCTCTGCATGAATCGCTTGCTGCTTCCACACTAAATTTTGATCAGCAGAGAGAACTGCTAAAGCTGTATATGCAGTTAGAGACAGAAGAAGAGACTGAACTGAAGACACTGGCGACTGGAAAAAATGAGAGCGCAAACAGAAATGGCTAAATTGGACTTTGAAAGCCAAAAACTTAGGTTAATTGCAGAGGGTAAACTTTGATGTGCCAAGCGGTGAGGCATCCACTCGGAGCAGTGATAATGCCTGTGGTATCATGGCCAGTTTGCGTCTGGTGGCGAAATTAAATTAAAATGATACTGAAACGTTTTTAATCTGTTCGAGTGTGCGGCGGACGCAAGAGGCTGGATGGTTTCAGACCTCACAGCCCTGATGCAGTGCGTCACGACAGGACACGCGCAGGAGGTATTTTCCTCTTTAATCGTGGCTGACAGCAGCTTTAACCTTTGCATATTCCCGGCTGTTTTGAAAGTGTATGAGTTGGTCCCTGAAGCGTATCAGCAGCGCTTTGGAAACTTGAGAAAAGGAGATAAGTCCTTTCTGGAATTCGGTCGTGAGTTGGAGACTCATTTGAACCGCTGGTGTTCAGCTGCTGAGGTGAATGATTTCGAGAGTCTGTGTAATCTCACGATTCTGAAACAAGTATAACAGTTTGGTCTGCGTTTTTCTAAACATTCTAACACGGTATTCCCAGAAACAAAGATCTAATTCTGTAATCTCTGAGTTAACCTGATGATAAGTAAGTACGGATAGAAGAAAATGAAGTTAAAATTGAAAAATGCCACTTAAACATTTATAGTAATTCATTCATTTTTTAATCTCTGTTCTGTTTGAAAATGCCCAGTCATATATTTCCACAGCTTTCATTTATTCAACCCACATACACTTCTGAATGTTTTAGAACATAAATGCAAATTTAGAGTTGCATTCTAAGAAGATGTATTTGCTAACTGTTTTAACAGCAGAAGTAAATGTTTTCATAAGAACAAGTCTAGGTTGCAATCATATTGATATTATAAAGAACGTGTTTTTCTTTGCAGGACACAGCGAGAGACGAGACCTTAGCATCTGTCACAGCCGGTCTAATGACTGTTGTCAATGATGATTTCCTGCACCTGCATCTCCAGCCAATCACCAGTGCCATTGTACTTGTTGAAGGTATTGTCATGGACAATATTAAAGACTTCAAGTTTTCCTGCTATTTGTACGTATGCTTTACATTTGGATTACCCAACGTGCCTGGCAAATACACTGCAATTCATCCGAAGAATAATGCTTGGACTGGGAAACAAAAAACTCTCACCAACACTTCTGAGTCTGAAAAAACAGTCTTCTGTCTTAGATCAGAGTAGATAGTAACTCGTACTGTTATGGTTATTATTGGGTGGCGAATTACCAGGAGAGAAACGTTTGACCCTTCTATGAAACAGTGCTAATGATTGTTTGGGAAAAATGTTTGATGCTTTAAAAAAAACAAAGTTTGATATTTTTGCTGAACAGCACTAATAATTGTTAGTCACATGAAAACATTTGGGCACCCCTGACAATTTCTATTATTTTCATTTGTAAATCAGAATATGTTTTGGTCAGTAATTTCGTTTTGATCTATCAAATAACTGATGGACACAGTAATATTTCAGCGGTGAAAAGAGGTTTATTGGATTTATCAGGGCACAGTATAACCTGTGTGGCAGAAGTAGAAGAAGAAAAGGAACAGGGCGCACCATGAACGCCCAAAGAGTAACAGAAATGGCTCAACTTTTTGAGGAGAGGCTGTGCCATGGACTGTATATATTAGTGTCATCTTGGATGACATCTTTGAGTCCAAAACAGGATGCAATTATATTTGAACAAAACAGCGGCTGTGCAACCAGAGCGTAGGGAAAGCTAACTAAACGCTAGCCTATGGACATGCTAAAATTTTGCCAAGCAGAGCTAGACAAAATCATATTACAGTATATAGTGTAAACAGCCACAGCTGCAGTCGAGTGTATCTCAGGTAAAACTATGATTGTATTGAATAAATAGAAGATACGAAGGTCCCACCGATGAGACTAGTTACCATAGTAACATGACAATCAAACACCAGCACGGCAGTGATTTGTTGGATTATATGGCGTAATATCTTAATAAAGGAGCAAAAAGTTAAAGATGGACCAGATTATTAGACCACTTTTTAGAGGGTCCAAATAAAATGTTATGAAGCATAACGACTCATGACAATTTTTTTTTCCACTAAGTATTTTCCAAACCCAATGTAACTCCACTCTTGAGGACAGAGCAGTCTGAACTCGCCACTGCCCACTAGTGGACATCCACGATGCCGTAAAGCACACATTGGAGTATGAATGCCGGTGGCATTTGATATGCGACGCACTTAGCATAGAGCATAAATGGGCCTTTAAAGTTACCTTTCACATCCCTGTGACCTCTCTCAAAAGAAATGGCGATAGTCTTATTTTTATAAAATCTGGAGACTTTAATGTGGTGACGCAACATTCACATAATTAAAGGAGGGTTATAAATAAACTTTCCACTTTGGCCTAATTTAACATTAAACTTCAAAAGGCCAACATGTGAAAGTGTGACAAATATACCAAAAATAAGGAATGACGAAGGGGGCAACTACTTTTTTCACAGCACTATATGCATGTTATTTCCAGTTATGACTCCCACATTCTCAGTAGAGCTGCTTTAATCTGTTGTCTTTTCACTCGGGCTTACTTCATTAATTTTATGTCAAACATGTATGTTATGTGACAGGGGGGTTAGATAGAGGGGGTTTCATAGTGGGTCATCCAGGGTTATTTCTCCTCCAGATGCTCAAGTGTCTGCATTGTCTGTGTGCGGAGGTAAGTACATCATAATGCATGTGTGTGGGAGTATCATAAGACGTGCCTCCATACATATGCATGCACTGCTCGTGTTTGAGCAATTGGATGATACAGACAACACAGTGACAAGATAAGAGACGAATTACTTCACCCTCAAACAATATGTGACAATAACGATGCTGCACTGTGATTGGTTTTACATACAATGCTGTGGGATGGTTTCACTACTACGCATGTGTGTCACTAAATAAAAAGATCACTACAGTGACATAGTCATAGAGCCTGACTGTGGATTCTCAGCTCATTTGACAGTCTAATGGTGAATGAAGCCACAAATCCTCTGTATTCCACTTCAGTGGGATGAACTTCAGGGCTCGAGGCTGTTTAGTCTCTGCTGTTGGTTCTGCATAATGCACACTCATAGGCCTCTTTCATTAAGTTCACCTACGGGGCTATGAGCTGTCACTGAAGACGGAGGTCCAAGTTATTATGTTACAATGCATTTGAGAGTCCCTTGACTTGGGTGAAGGGTGCAGGATGGATTTACACCACGTCTCTGATGGGTATTTGTGGTTGCTCTGATAATAAAGATAATTCTTGTTGCTTCCATTTTCCCATCGTTCCCTCCAGCTGAACTTTCCCCTCTCCAGGCCTTCCCCCTGTATCCACTGCTTAGAAAAACAGATTTATTATGACTTAGAACCTATTTGTTCCTCAAACAAATGAGAATCAGTTTCAGGACCCTGGCCTCTGCAGGACCCCACTGTAGAAGCTGATGTTACTTTAACACAGTGGGACACCAACACACTTTATCACATATAAAGTGATGGTTCATTGCATCATCCCAACAGTTGTTACTGGGACTAGCTCAAGATTTGGTATCTAGAGGTAGTAGAGCATTCTTGATTTTCTCCAGATCATTGACACTTTCTTGCCATTGTTTACAGTTCTTACCGTTGAAGCTTTTGACAGGCTACCTAAGAAACCCTTGGTAATCGGTCATCATCAGTATAGAACTTCATGTGTTGAACCCCCTGTAACAATGAAGATGCTACAAGATTGTTTTTCATTTGACCCCATTTCATGTTCGACTGCAGCATTCTGGGTAGCCTTTTGTTGCATGGATGTTGCGTGCTCAGCAGTAGCATGTTGTCCATGTATGCACTAATAGAAGACAAAGCCCAGCCCTGGTCCATTTGCAACCCACCACCTACATATGATGATATACAGTATATTAAATAATAAAGCATGTTAGAATATAAATATTACACAGTTTATCACCCTTTTGCTCACTGCCTCCCTACTGATGGACCAATGTAGTTTGTTGTCTAGATGTACATCCTGGTACTTGTTGATGGAGATCAGCTGTGGATGCGGATTAGATTTGGTTTGTGACTCTTACTCCTAAATAATAAAGGTCAGGGCCATTTATTTGATCTTTGGGATGCTAAGCCCCTATATTCACCTTCATATACTCCCCTGATGCAACCTATAATAGCTGAGTCATCTGAAAATCCAGAAAAAAGTAGTCAAGAAAGTCTTCATCATAGAACTAACCGTGCCCTGGGAGGAGGGAAAACCAGCAGCACATGAGTTCAAGAGGTCAAAGTACAGTGACCTCGCGGAGGAGTGGCAGTACAGACTGGGCCATGATCATTCACCCTGTGGAGGTCAGATGCAGGGGCTTTGTGAGGGGGTCAGCAATCCGGCTCCTCCACGCTGTGGGAATGACTGGAGCCAGCCTGAGAAAGGCCATCAGGGAGCTGGTGGAGGAGGCTGAGAAAGCAAGCTTCTGGATGTGGCTATGGATGAGGGACAACAGTTGGGGCTCAACGCCCCAATTAGGTCAGTTGCAGAGACATCTATGAATGGTGACACCAGCTGACAACCCTGCAGCTGACCTCAAGGTGCACTGGAAGAGGTGTGGCAGACCGAGATGCCAAGCAGTCAAATCTGTACGACTCAATGTTGCACTGAAAGTCCTATGTGAACAAAGTGAACAATAAAAGTTCACAGAACGGTTCTTTGTGAGCTTTGACTCCACTTTCATCCTCCTCATCTTCTCACCAAGCAGACTTGGCTGGGTTGTCATGACCTCTGCTTCTTCCTCTTCATCCTAGTGTTCCCTCTGTCTGTGTGTGTGATTCCAGAGTGAAGACAGATCTGCAGGAGCCAGGTCCACCAGCTGTCACTCATCCTCAACTGCTACAGTATTTATACCAGGCATCAACTCCACTACTCTGCCAGATCATAGACTGAAAAGCAGTTCATCTTCTTCCATCCTTTCCTAGAATAAGTAAATTGTTAAACCTGATTGATCGCTCATCCTTTGTCTCCGTCTCCCACAGAACCTGGATTCCGGCTCCAGCCACCGTCTTCCTCCTGTAGTCCCGAGCTGTTCAGCTGTCCTGTCCTGCATGGTCTTTCAGATGTCTCCATCACTAAGTCTCTCTGCTCCATTGATCAGCTCAATCCAGATTCCCCACTCTGCTATTTCCTCCGCAGTTAGCCAATAAACACTTTGGAAATCACACCTTACCATCTCTGAGCATTGTGTTTGCTACTGGGTTCTAGCCAAGCTGGAACATGGATTGCATAGAGGTGGATGATTCTTTTTGGGAACAGGAACCAGATCAAATTGATTTGTGAGGGTTACATACAGCTGACTAGTGAGTATTTTAAATGTTTTGGGGCTTATTCCATCAGACCCAGGTGCTTTTCCTGCTTTAGTCTATCCAAGTCTGTCCTAACCTGAAGTCAGCAGACTTTTGTTGGTGGGATTGGGGGTAAAGTAAGTAGAGGGGGAGATAAGGAGCTGTTAAATATGTAAAAAAAAAAAAAAAAACATTCAGTATATTGTCCAGGTTCTGGTCCCTATTGAGCAACAATCCCCCTCCCGCTCAAGACGGTGATCATATTCAAACTGGCCCAGACCTCCCTCACATCATCCAGCTGCAACTAATGTTCCTGTTAAGTCTGTAGCCTTATTCCCTTCTTTAATTATCTTCATTTGTATTGTTCTTACTTTCTCCTTGTGTCCCACCACCACAAGGCATTTCCTTCTGATTTAACAGTGGTTTAAGATTGCTGAAACTCTGTCTGCATGAGCACAAAAATGGAAGCAATCAGTGGTGAGGAACTTACAGGAAGAACTTACATTCAATGGAACTCACAGAAACATCCCAGTCAGTTGTTACTAGGAAGCTGTGCCAAAATTCTATGGATTCATCTGACCTAGCCCTAACCATAAGCTTTGTCAAAAAGTTTTAAGTTTAACAGTATAGGGTGTGTCTGCATCCCAAACCCCAGACTGGGAGTTGGTTCCACAGGAGAAGAGCTTGGTAACTGAAGGCTCTCCCTCCCAGTCCAGTCTTAAAGATTTGTGGAACCACAAGTAGGTCTTCACTCTGAGAGTTCTGATTGGTTTGTAGGGAACAATGAGGTCTTACAATAGGATCGGGCCGTATGGTTTAGGGCTTTGTAAGTGTTGACATACAGTGTATGGTTCTGTGCTCTCATTGTGATGTTATGCTTGATGCAGCCACAGCAAGGCGCTGTGAGAAATGTATTCATTGAGCATGTGTAAAATAAATGGGCGCTCCTCCTAGTTGAACAAAGTCAAATGTCGGACTTACTGTTTTCCCTCCGTCTAATTTATCTCATTTCCTGGGGACACACTGCAAAGCCTGCTAACCGGTTCTGGGCCCAGTGTCACTCAGAGATGAGAAGTGATTTCCGGTGGATTTTTTTCTCCATTCAGCCAGAAAAGTCAGTTGAGCATTAGCATGCTAGCGTTAAAGTCAAGCTGATGGGCACGGCTAATTTACAACGAGGATGAAAAGAACTATGAACTGTGGGAAGCAAAGTTTTTGGGACATCTTCCGTTACAAGGTCTGAAAGATACAATATTGAATGAGCCCACTGCTGGTGAAAAAGAATCAGATGATGATGAAGATAAAAATGCACAAGCTTATGTTGAACTTGTCCAGTTTTTAGATGATAAAACCTTGTCCCTTGTAATCGGAGGCGACGGACAACGGGAGGAAGGTACTTTGAATTTTAAGAGACTATTATGCCGGTAAAGGTAAATCCCATGTAATAGGTCCATATACAGAGGTGAGTTCACTCCAAAAGTCCACAGGTGAAAGTGTGACAGAATATGTCATCGGCACCGAGACCCCCATCACAGCTTTGAGAAATGCTGGAGAAGTGTTAAGTGACGGGGTGTTAATAGCCATGATTCTTAAGGGGTAACCAAAATCATTCAAGCCGTTTGCCATTCATGTCATGCAAAGTGAAACAAGAATGTCTTTTGCCGACTTCAAAACTAAGCTAAGAAGTTATGAGGACATTGAGAAAATGCGAGCAACAGCATCGGACGACAATGTAATGAAGACTAGAGCGCGGCCGACCCGGATACAGGAGCAATCGCACGTCATTACGGACATGAGAAAGTTTGACACATTCTGACCCGAGAGTCACATTATGGAGCCGATGGGACAAGATGTACCCGAGTAGCGGAGGTATGTTTGATTGACAGTTCAGGGAGACGTCACAATGCCGTGCTGAATCAGGCGCTGTACATCCCATCCTACCCGCAGGACATCTTTTCTGTGAAATCTGCCACTTTTAAGGGAGCGACAGTGATCTTCAAAGAAGGGGAAAAGATGGTACAAAATTTTCCATTCATGTACATAACAGACTGTGTTTTTTAGACACAGTGTTGAATGTGATGATGGTGAAGTAGTAGATGAATGTAAGGGGTCTTATGATATTCAGACGTGGCACGAGATCTTGGGACACTGTAACTATGATGACATCCAGAAATTACAAAAGGTGGTTGATGGTATGAAAAGCAAAGGTAAAATTGAGAAACCTATCGAGTGTAAAGTGTGAACACAGGGAAAGTTCACACAAACCAGGAACAGGAAGCCTGACATCAGAGCAAAAAGAACTACAGATAGTTCAGGTCCAATAGATCCAGAGTCCAGAGATGGTCACCAATTTGCCTTATTTTTTACTGACTATTATTCAAGTGCTGTGTTCATCTATTTCCTCAAAAATAAGAGTGACAGTGTTCAGACAACAGAATTTTTTTTTGCTAATATAGCACCATATGGGAAAGTAAAGTGTATTAGGTCAGTTAATCGTGCAGAATTTATGGGGAAAAGATACCATGGCTAGATGTAAGCTGATAGAGAGTGAACTAGCCAAAAATCTGTGGCCATATGCAGTGCAGACAACAGCTGTGATTAGAAACAGATGCTTTAACAAACACACAAAACAGACGCCATATATGATGCTGACTGGAAGAAGGTCCAACCTGTCCAGGATGCAAGCGAATGCTATGCACACAGACAAGACAAGAGAAAACTGGATGCTAAATGTACAAAAAGGATCTTTATAGGATATGATAAGAATAGTCCAGCTTATGTCATTTATTATCCTGAAAGTCACAAAGTACAGAAAAGCAGATTAGTCAAGTTTGTGGGTAAAACAGCTATGGCGCAGCAGACACAGACAGAAATACAACAGGATGATGATGATAAGTTTATGGTCCAGAGGAGGGTCAGTAAAAATCAACAAAATATGGATGTGAATTCAGGAACCAATCAGGAGAAAGTAAACAGTCCTGCACAGGCAGATGAGGCTAAAAATGAGGCTGGACGTTATCCCACTGGAATAAGGAAGAAGCCGAGTTACCTGAGTGATTATATAACTGAAGTAAGAGATGATCAAACACTTACCAATGTTGATTATTGCCACAGATTAATGTGTGACATACGTCTGACTTTTAGAGAAGCCGTCACATC
>JAQQAE010018092.1:0-11286 GCA_029823295.1 Pseudamia nigra
TTGTTTATTTGTGGCCATTTTAATTATTTTTATTACTTTTTGGTTGCATTTTCGTGAAGGTTTTGATTGTTTTTGTGCCACAATTTTTTTTTCTGGATTTCTTTTAGTGTTTCTTAAAGCCAGAAAGTTGCCATTTTAAATGACTTCAGTTTTGTGGTATGCCTCTGATCAGCGTTTTTTCTACAAAATTAAACATGTGAATGAACATTCTCCAACACTGGTGATTCCATAATTTTTGCCAGGGTTTGTACAAGGAAAGTCTGGCCAAAGCTGAAAATGGCACAGAGGAACTGAAACACTCTGTGCAAGAACGAACAAAAACTACCCAGGAAAAGTGGTGGATGTTCAAATGATTCACCACAAATCAGTAGCATTCAGACAATCACTTTCCTCTAATGCCCACACCACACACAGTGAACCTGGGGGGAAAAAACACCATCATTTGAAAACACAAATCCAAAAACGAACTGAACTGAATTGAAAGAAGTGAGTTAAAACACCTCAACCATGAAGTTCTGCAGCTGACCACAGTAACACTGCACCTGCATAAGTAGATGTGGTCTGTCAGTAGGGATGCTATCTTCTGACCTCTGGTCCTACATCCTCCATCCACTGACATAAAAACATGTTGCACTCTGTCAGCGTCCCTCTGTCTTCCACTGTCCAAGTTGCAGTCTGTCAGAGGAAGACAGAAGATGATACTTGGAGCTGTTTACATTTATAAATGTTCTTCTAAACAGCCACTGTTCCTCCTCCTCGCCCTGACATTTGTGGGGAGTTTAAGAAGCAGCAATTATGTGGTAAAAGCCGTGAAAAATCTGGACTCAGCCACAATTCAGTCACACACAGTAAATCCAACTCCCGGGAGCTGAATAAGTCCTTCACGATAAATGTTTTGTTCACTAGTGATCTACCATTTTCCAGGCTGGAGCTGGCTGGTCTGCAGTGACAGCTGCTTGTGGGGCCCAACACAAAGGCTAAAGGTTCACCAATTCCCTCCATGCCGGCAGGAACGAGGGGAGCAGGGGCAGCAGGGCAGGAACACTTCGCCAGCAACAAGTACCAGCAGGTCACGAAGGATCGCACCATACTCACTTAGAGAAGCAGGAAAACTTCACCAGCTGATCACTATGTAAAACCCTTAGCGTGGTAGTGTAAGGTGTCTTTTGGCGAGGGTATCTGATGCTCAGAGTGTACTGTTTAATCCAATTTAACCCATCTGCTGCAAAAATGGATGCAATATTCTTCTACGTCAGAAATTTTCATATGAAATTGTACTTTACAATCAAACAAATGTATAAAAATCTTTGTTACTTTGTATTTTTATTTTACCTATCTGTTTGAAATGTTTTGTGGCAGGGAGTACAGAAGGAAATTTGCATAATTGCTAAAATTATGATGCAAAGCATAAGGCGCTTGAGAGACCAAGGTTTGTTTATTTGCACACAGTTCCTGCAAGTAAACTTCATAAACTAAACTATCATCAGGATGGAAAATGCTTAAGCAGTAAAAGAGCCCACGGGTCATGTCTCCCTTTGTGTTATATGTGTTGGTGGGTCCAGTTTCATGCTGTATGTTTCTGTGTGTGTTGTGTAGTGTTATACATGTACCTAATGAAACTGTAACTGTGTGATTGTCTCAGCCCACAAATGTCAAAGGGTGCCTAAAAACACACATCAATGGCATTATAGTGACACTTCAAGAAGACAAATCGTGCATTTTTAGGTGTGATATTTTAAAATTTCTTTACTGATTTCCTTTCCCTTCTCCGCACCGTGGCTGAAAAAAAAATTCCCTTTTTAATCCTTCCCTGCCCCTCATTCTGACTGTGTTTTTCTCTGAGTGATAGTACACAGGAGATGTGACATCACATCTGCGGAAAGGACAAACTGCAGGTTTTCAGACAGATTCAGCTGACTGGATCAGAAAAGCTGTGTGCACTGTTTGTCCCTGAACTGACTAGTTTGACATTGCAGCATTATTTTAGGGCCCAGGAACATGTTTTATCATGTTAAAAAGCACAGAAACATGATTTTTCATATCTCCTTTAATGCCTACAGTGAGAATGGGATTCATAAGAACGGTCCTCCCTATGTACCCACAAGATTTTTTTTGTCTGTGTGCACGATTATGAAAAAACTACTGCTCCGATTTGCAGCAAATTTGGTGGAGGCAGGGGTTTAATATTGAAGGTCTCTATACTCACTTTAGTTATTTTGTGAATTTTTTAGTCAGTTTTCTTGATTGTTTTACTGAGGTTTGTCTTCATCTTTTGTTTATAATTTTGCTCATTTTTGTTCATTTTCTTAGTTTTTATTTCATCTTTGATTGTTTATTACAATATTTTATCTTGTTCATTTTTTAATTATTTTGTTCATTTTGTAGATTATTTGCAGTTTCATCTAAATTTTTGGTCATCTTTGTTCATTGTAGTTCATTTCTTCTTATTTTGTTGATTTACTGCTTTTAAAAATAATTTTCATATATTATAATGTATTTTTTTCACCACTGGACAAAGCAACAGGAGCGACTCAGAGTTGTCCGAGAGCACCCGCAGCCTGCGGAATCGCAGACTATACGTAGCTAACCCAGCCGCAGACAACTCTGTTCCCACAGGAAAATAAATTCTTACCCTTTTTGTGACATGACATGGCTTTACTATCACTTATTTCATCCTTTTTGTTGACTCGAGTGAGATGCCTTTAGTAGTGATGTTATCAGATGTGCTGAGGCTTCGAAACGTGTGCTGAGTGGTGGAGGAGGTGTTTCTGCGAAGCAAGTATCGAGGCTCGCTTCATTTTGGGGCCGAGCTGAAAATGATGACCTCCAAAGCCTCACTGCTTCAGGAAGTGGATCAGATTTTGCCACGAGGTTTGACAGCAATACAAACCCCTCAGGCTCCATTCAAAATGTGGGTGTTTGATGGTGATTTGTGGTCAGTTCAGAGGTTGGATAGAGTTGTGATAGTTTGTACACTAGAGTTTGGATAGTGTTTATATAATTTGGAGATTGTTTGGAGAGTTTAGAAAGAGAGAGATTGTTTGAAGATTTAGGTGGGTGAAGAGAGAAGGATCGGTAAGAGGATAGAGCCAGCGAGGAAGAGGAGGATTTCGCATTTCGATTTAATAATTCCTAAAAAGGTAAGTTAAATCTAATATTATTTCATTATTATTTCATAAAGTACTCTCATGGTGTCATTGGAGGTAATCTATTGTTTTACATTTTGAGATCAGTTATTCCTAATTGAACACATGATCTGTGGTTTCCTCTTAGGTAGCCAACTATGCGTGATGGAGGCAAGAAAGACTCAAAATATAACAGCAGATGTCACTGTGGAGGTCCAGCGCTACCTTTCAGAGCCATATATACTGTACACACGCTGGAAAACTCTCTGGAGTACTGGGAGAGGAAAAATTATTATTCCCCAATTTATATGATCTTGCTCTTGCGTTTTTGTGCACGCCCACATCTTCTGTTCTGTGTGAAAGGGTGTTTTCAAAGAGGTTGTGTCAAAAAAAAGGAATTGCTTAAAACCAAGAACTGCTGAGAAACTGTTATTTAATAAAAATGAATAAAATCTCCACTGTCCTGTACATCATTGTCCAAGTCACAAAAGCATATACTGTATACTGGCCTCTGTCTAGTCCCACAAGCACTTTCACTGTCCTCTGCCTGCTTAAGCCCGTGCCATTTTCCTGAAGTGACACAAAAACATTATTACACAACCTGCCATATCATATTTTTTGCGAATGACACTCCACACATACCGCTATGAGTCTACAGAGCGACACAGAAAACAGCACACATATCATGACGACGACTATCTTGTCATTTGTTGATTCAAAAACACCAGACATCCATGAACTGTGCAGCATCATTTCACATGAAGCATACAAGAATAGTTTTTCTTGATCTCACTTTGTCGTCGCATAACTTTATTGGAGGCTGTGTATTTAGCTTCTGCTGCTTCATTGTGCACAGCTGAGGTACATTTATGATGAGCTAACGTCACCTCAATGAGTCACACTGTACTTGCATCTATCCATTTTTAAGGCTCTTCACACACTACGTTTGGACGTCTACGTTATCAAACTTAGTTGGTTTCAGTAGCGTCATCCTATCTCACCACATGTGCCACAGCGCCGCCTCCCGTAGGAGCGTTGATATTTTTAGACCTTAGTTCTGTTGCTCATCTCTTAATAAAAATCACTAGTACTGATTTTAATAAATTTCATAGTAATTCTTGTATTAAATGCCTGTTTACTTCTGTATTTTCAGACAGACAGTGCTGTGTACAGTGTAACAGAAAGTGTGATTTAGAAGTTGTGGGGCAGCTATAAGTTTAAATCTGAAATGAACTCATATGTAGAAAGAATGAAAATAAAACTGAGACTAGTGAGTTAAAAATGCTATATGTATGTGATATTGTTATTTTTAATTCCCATATCTGTCTGGGGCACATAGGATCCCACAAGGTTATGGTCCCCTAGTTAAGATCTCACACATGTAAGTTGTGCAAGTTTGGACATTTTTTCCAAATATTTGTAATTAAACCATCACCAAAGAATTCAGTGTGTAAGTTAAAATAAATGCTCAAGCTACACACAATTAGGTGCATAAATTAGACTAAGTGCTCACTACAAACTATAAAATTTCCACAGCCACAAAAACAGGAGCACAACACTATGCTAAACATGCAGTTACAGAGTCCCCCAAAAATATTGGAACAGGGAGGCCAATTCCTTTATTTTTGCTGAACACTGAAAACATTAGGGTTTGACATCAGACGATGAATATGAGACAAAGTTTCTGTCATCAGCTACTGATGTTTGACATCTGTTGCTCAGTACACCATTGGTTTCTTTCTTTTTCAGGACATTCCAGAATCAGAATCAGAATGTTCTTTTATTGCCAAGTATGCACACACATACAAAGAATTTTACCTGACATTAAGGTGCACTCATATTGAAGCGCACCAAAATGACACGGCAACCATCCATGGCGTCTCATTCCAAATGGTTGTACTGGCTATGCACAATATTTGTGCAACAGCTCTGATTGATTTTCTGTTTTCTCTCAGCTTCAAAATTGCTTGCTTTTCTTCCACAGACAGCTCTCTGGTCTTCATGTTGGTTACAGCTCTTTAACTATAAATGCAACCTGCACAGGCAAAACCCAAAGCTGACACTGACAGGAGACACTCAGTGCTATTAATTGTTTGAATAATCAGTGTAATAGGACACACCTGGGCAGCAAAACACACCTGCCAGTCACATGTTCCAATAATGTTGCTCACTTGGAAAAATGGGTTGGTTCAAACAAAAAGTTCCATCTTCTAAGTTGTTTAACCAATTTTGATGTAAATACCTGGAAATAGAAGCTGAAATACTAATGTTTTGTCTCATATTCATCATTTGATGCCAAACCCTAATGTTTTCAGTGTACAGCAAAAATAAAGGAATTGGCCTCGCTGTTCCAATAGTTTTGGAGGGCACTGTATTTTACAAGCCAGACAGAAAATTACAGAGGTTTATAAAGAGATCTGGCGCACATAATACAGGTCCAACTAGCATGAAAATGTTTCATAAACATGCTAAAATTAACAATAAGCACAGATTATTTTTCAAAATTTTCAAAAGATAGTTTCCATGAAAATGGCACTTTCAAAGTGTCACATTTTCATGGCAACTGCACTTCAAACTTAAGTTAATATAAGTTCTAAAAAAAAAAAAAAAATCCCACCATTTAATTGCACTAGAAACCACCAAATCACACCTGTTTTTCAAAAATTTCCCAGCCCCTAGCCTTTGGCATCACGCTTACTCTGCATTCAATCAGTGCAGGCTACTTTTTTTTCATCAGGCTACTCAAAATAACTGGTGCAACTCTGGCCACTGGATAGTGGCTCAGGTGCCACATACTGTATGGCCTCGGAGCCACAGGTTACAGACCCCTGACTTAGGTCTTTAAGGGTTAATTCTGTAATTTGGCACAGTATTGAGACATTTCATGCATGCCCTAATCCAAAGAGTAGGCTTCGTCTACTTCCCACGCTACACACATCCCCCAAATTTTGTGCAAATAGGAGCAGTAGTTTTTTGCGTAATCCTGCTTCCAGGTGTGCATGCAGACGAATTAAATTGTATAAATTTGGGAACATAGGGCTGTGGCTACACAGGGTTGACCCCCCCTTATGAATCCCATTCTCACTTTCAAAACGTTACATTTCACTATCATGCCATTGCTGTGTGTTTTTTAGGCACCCTTTGACATGTGTGGGCTGAGACAACCACACAGTTACAGTTTCATTAGGCATATGTAAACACCACACAACGCACACAGAAACATACAGCATGAAACTGGACCCACAGACACGTGTGACGCAAAGGAAGACAGGAATAGAAAATCTTACCAATATTATTTATCCCTTGAACAGAAGTACTGATCAGTAGCAGCTGAGTGTGTATGGATTGCATGTTTGAAATAATTGCAGTGTCTTATTGAAATTACAATATTGTATGAATAACCTGAGCACTCACTCCTTTTGTCTCTCCTTCACCTATAAGGAGCTCTGTAGCACTGAGAAAGAGGTGCTGCTGCTGAGAGCTGAAATATTCAACAACCATCCACACCTCTGACAGAGAGTTGAGGACTTGAACTCCTTTCACTCTCCCACATTTCTCCTGCTTGGCAACACTCTCACACATGCCAGTCTGTTGCCTAGCAACTGTAAAATAAAAACGGCCACTCTGAAGTCAGAGAGAGAGGGACGGCGAGAGAGGAATAAAGTACTGCAATCCGCTGCTGTTTGTTTGGCTCTGTATATGATCCCACCACAGCTCTTGGTGCCCATCTGTGGATCTGCAAGGACTTGTGACTTCTGGTTCTTTGTCAGCCGACCAATCGGTGCTGTGTGAAGGCGGGTCCACCGGTTCCCTAGGTTACCTGTGTGATTGACGTTCAGACTCCTGCAGCGGAGCGCGCGGTAGTGTATTACTGATGCTCCTGCTTCCCCCCAGGAGACTGTGGAGAAATCTGGGAAAGAGGAGAGACAGAGATAAAACACCAGAGAAATAGAAATGCTAATTATTTAAAAACCCTTCGCTCTCTTCACGCGCTCTTTACTGGAAGGATGAAAACCGGAGTACTGGAAGAAGCCGGCTAAAAGGAGAGGAACGGAAGGATTCCTGAAGAAGGGGGATTTGTTGGTAAGAGCCTCACATCACTTTTCTCGCTGTCTTGTCTTTACCAGTCACCTGTCTTTGCCAGCTCTGTAAATCATGAGATAGCAGGAAAATATGGTTTCTCTCAGCTTAGGCTGTTATGTATGTTATGTGTGTGGGCAGACAGAAAGAAAGACAGATTTTCTGCATGCTGCGTGGCTGTTGAGGGGTTTGGTGCTACTGTATGAATCCTATATTACACTGGGTGCTTGGTTTTACAGTATCAGTTATGCAAAGGCTTAGCTGCTTGTTCATGTTAGAGAACAGGGCACAGAATGATTTAAATGACACATAGCCAAAGTAATTTCAGAGCTACAGTTACAGCTGAGCTCACTATTTGCAGGCTTGACTACTGTATCTGCATAGAAGGAGGAGTATTAATTACATAATGTTCCATCTATACCCCTGTATCAGGGTTTTTGCTGTGGCCATGCAGCATCATGCTGTCCTACTAATCCAGAAAAACTCAACGGGTACAGTCCTTTGAAGGAGTGAGGGATGTTTTATAGTGGGGTGATTTCTCTCAACTTTAAACTAATTTGTGTTGAGTAATGTCTGAGTGTTTTTCCTATCTCAGTTGTAAATATATGTGAGTTAACAAGTGGGCAGGAACACAAACTGATCATAATTTCTCTTTTCCATTAGTTTTTTTTTAACTGCTGTTAGATCTTGGGGGATTTTGCAAAGACAGTCATTAGCACATATGGATCATGGATCAGCATTAAGTTCCTGGCTTGTGTGGCAGCCCCCCTGTGTCAACAGTGCTCCCTAAAACCTCCAGGCTCAGAGTCTTGTGATTGACCAGCTGAGACAGTTTCAGATTAGGTGGAAATTTCTGTAATGTTTAAATGCTTTTGTGTTTTGTTTAGTAGTCTGTGAAGGTTCTTACTCATCCAGGTCATAGTTGGTGGGTGCGTTTTCTTGAAGGCTTGTGTGTTTTCAAGAAACTGGTGCTTTTGTGTTTCATAAGATGGATGTTGGTCTGTGCATGGCAAAACTGATATTTCAGATATTTCTTTCAAGAGCAGTATCTAAACGTTATTCTGTAGCAAACAAAGAAACTGTCTTTCTTTTTGGGAGTTTGATCCTTGTGTTGAAAATTTCATATTAAAAGTAGAAAATTTCATGGAAATTTTGAGAATGTTTCAGCATGAGGGTACTCCTCAAACAGAATCAACTGTGTTGCAAACTGTTGCTCAGAAGGTTTGTCTTGAACGTGCTGATATATTTTTTGTAGATTCAGTGTAAATTGTTTCAGACAAAGCAAGTTAATCAAGTGAGAGTTACTGGAGTTGAATAGATCCCTCTGCTTTCATCAAAGTAGGAGTTAATGCAGCAGTTTGATGTTTTGTCACTCTGAGGCTGTCATTTTAAACTCTATAAGTCACTCAGCTTTGGTTGTATGATTTTCTGAAAGAGGACAAATGTGCTACATTTCTGATAAAAAAGTTATGAACCTATTTTAAAGAGTCTCTTTGTCAGTTCAGTTTTAGCAGAAAGTTGTGGGATAATTTCAAAGCTTTTCTCCACTCTGTCAGTTACACTCCCACTCTAACTCACCAACATTCCATTCCATTGGCTCCCATTGTAAACTAAAAAAAAATCTGAAAATCACCTAGAATATCAACTGATATTTTGTTAAAAAAAATAATAAAAATGGTACCAGATATAAAAATACTGATTGGCACCAAAAGTCAAATGTTTTGTGACCAGTTTAAACCTTCAACCATGTTCCTGTGTTAAAGTATGATGAAGTTGTGTGGCTCTAAATTGGGGTGTTTTTATGACTTTTTGGTGGCTTCCCATTGGAAATGAATAGGAAATTTTTTCTTTTTTTTTTTTACCATTGTTGTTTGAATCGCAAAACTGTATAATAGCACACTATTTGGAGAATTTAGATTAATGTTAGATATTCATTATATTAGCCTGAAATCCAAAGTATATGTCAGTCAGATCTGAAATATTGCACAGTTTTGAAACTTCTGAAAGTCTTGTGCATCATATTCTGATTCTGATTAAGCAGCCTAGGCTTACTTTAAAAAAGTTCTTTTGCTTTAATGTCCACTTTGCTCATAAATACACACATTATTAAACAGGACATTATAGGTCCCATATTGTGACACTTAAATACAGCATGTGTCTATTAAGTGCTTCTCTTTGCTGGCAAAATAAAAATGTGTCGACTGGATTTTTTCTTGGTTTTCCAAGGGTCTCTGTGACGCCGTCTTACTTTGACTGTGTCTTACCCACCCACTTCTAATTAGATTGACGTCACCATCAGTTTCTGAAGGGCCGTTTTGAGGCCAATCGAGTTGTCACTTCCTGGACGGCATGTTGGAGCCAAAAACAGGATGTAACCATATTTGGATGAATGGCAGCGGCGCGTACGAAGTGTTCATGCCAGGGGACTCATGGGAGAGCTAACACTAACTGCTATCTTACTGATGCGGTAAAACTTCCCCACGCAGTGTCAAACAAAGTCATTTCACAGTGTTGTTAGTGTAAACCAGTGCTTCTTAAATAGTGGGTTGCGATGTCGGGGGGGGTGTGTGTGACCCAGGGGAACACGCTTTTTTTGCCATACTGTACTAGAATTAAGTGTAATTGCACATCCATTACAGTAGTTGGCAGTGGCGCTCTTGTTGTTGCTCTATGGTGTAGGGTTTTTTGCACCAAGCAAACGATATGAAGTGCAGTCTATGAGTGCAGTATAAGCTCTCAAGAAACAACATGGAAAAATTTCTAACAGGGATGAAAAGAAAGGCAGAGAGACACAGAGATAATGAGACAAAAGAAAGTCACTGAAACACTAAGACGAGGAAATATGACGACGTGTTTGTATTGCTTGGTAATATCTTAATAACAAAGCAAAAAGTTAGACAACTTTATTTGTCAGAAACATGTCTGGAATTTATTTTGCATCACACCAGCTTTGTTTGCAAAAACACACAGGACATTAAACATTACAATCCTTATCATCACCCACCACTCTAGATATAAAGAAATACACAGTACACACTATACAACAGGAATACACAAATATAAGATGAGCAGGAGATGGTGTTTAAACCTTCTTACTGGTCTATATTTACTTTCAGATTGGTGTACAAAGGAGTTTTTCAGTCGAAACCTCAAAACCCAAAAAAGATCGAGTTTCACAGTATGAGATCTTCATCTGAAATAAAAGTATTGAATGTTAAAGTTTAATTTCCTCAGTTCCCTTTAAAATATTTTCTATTTTCTTCTAAACACAGAAAACTTGTCTTTAAATAGAAACAATATTTGTAAAGCAACTTAAGTATCAGTCATCATCATGAAGTCTGTCACCAAATAATTGGTGATTTTCTTTTTTTTTTTTTTTTTTGCTTCTGTTATTTATTTATTTATTTATTTATTTGACTATTTGGGTTTGTAGGGAGAAAAAGTCAAACATTGAAAACAAAAACAACTGCTGACATTTTGTAGTCAGTGTCACCAAAGACACCACCAAGTCCAATATCTCATTCAGCTGTTAATATTCTACGTACTGTAAGTATTTGGAGTAAAAGAGCATTTCATTAAAAGCTACTTAAGTAGTGATTGACCTTATAATGTTTCATTTATTATTGGGTTCAAACAAGTTATATATCCTGTTATTAATACAGTGACAGATTCAGAACCAGGTAAATGTAAAAATACATGATATTAATCACTGTTCACTGTTGAATTCCAAGAACAAAATGATTTCTTGCTTATTTTGTTCATTTTTATTCACTTTGTATCTTTTTAATTATTTACTTGACTATTTTAACATTATTTGCTCATCTTTCAGCCTGTTGTGTAGGTTTTTGTTCATTTTTGATTTTTGATTATTTTGTTCATTTATTTGCTCATTTTGCTTATGTTGTGCTTATATTGTTCATTTTTGTTAAATTATGTGACTACTTATTCATTTTCAGCCATTTTTCTCATGTTTTGCACATTTTGTTTCTTATATTGTTCATTTTTGTTAATTTAATTGATTATTTATTCATTTTCACTCATTTTGTATCTTTTTAATTATTTACTTGACTATTTTAACATT